>VZTL01046289.1:250-16164 GCA_013400535.1 Scopus umbretta | reverse complement strand
TTTTTTTTTTTTTTCTGGTGCAAGTCTAGTAAAAGTTGTACCTCTACCCAGGAACCTTTACTTACTTATTTGTCCTTAGACGGCACTGTTGGCCTTACTGCCAGCCTGCTTTGTGATGCTGTCCTAAAGAAGCAACACAAAAATACTGGAATCAGGGAAACTGTCTATAGGGAAACTGGTTTCTCTTTCAGAGATTAAGGCCACCATTAAAGCAAGACCATAAACCAGTACAGAATGCCTGCACCTTATAAAAGGAGAAGGCTGTATATAGTGGTGTGCATATAAACCTTTTGGCCCCTTAAAGAGCAGCAGTGGATTAAATTCTGCTTACTAATATTTGTAAGACAACCGTATAAAAACTTTTCTTGCAGAGATGAATGATGAAAACCAACAAATTCCTTGCAGCTTGAGTCATTCATTACCCACCATGCCATGTGAGTGCCTATGGGTCAATGGCATTAGCATGCTTTCACACCTGTTCTGTGATGGTGCTCAAGATGTTCTTCAGGGCGACTTTTACTGTTATAGAAATACATCGCAAAACCGTGCAGCCCCAAACCTTTATCTTGCCTTCCAAATTGTCACATTAGGAATTAAATGGGACTAAAGAGAAAGAAAAGCTCTCAGTGTTTGCAGTCTCCATGGACCATGCATTCCTGTGAGGGGAAGAACGAGCTCATCTTTCATTGGTCTCAATAACTAGATACTAGCACTGGTCACAACACCCAGATTAGGAGATGGTGACTATTGGGTTTCATTGCATTAGCCAGGCAGTCACTAAAACGGAGGATGCTGTTCACATCTTTCAGCATCTTCACAAAAGTATGTTTTGTTTAGTCTGGTTATGGTGACTCCACATTCTGAAAGAGCTATCGCTTTCTTAAATAAACAAATTGTATACACACCCTGTGACATGGAAAAAAAAAAGATATTATACTGAAGGGGAAATGATAAAAACAATGTGTCAGAGATTACTTCAGCATGGATGTAGGAGTATAGCTAGTGGACAAAAGCCACATGTGAAGTAAGCAAAATGCTGAGGGTTTGGGCCTGGAGCCAGAAAAAGCCTTGGTGGATGTATCCTTTTTCAATAATGAACTCCCACCAGAGCCTACACTTTATGAGCCTGACATCTAAATTACATTCAGCAACATTTAAATGTTGAAATAATAGGATAAATTCAAACCAATTAGAGAGCATATGGAATATTGCCTTACTAATGGTATGCATAAGCATCTCCTGTCAGTTTTATCAAATTAAAGACCCCAAGTGCTGGCAGTGATCAGATCCATGGTGATAAACGGGCACAGGGGTATGAGCAGAGTTTCATGTGATCTTTGAGGTGGGTCTAACACAGGAGAAGGAATCTGCATTGCAGTTGGAGGCTTCTCCCTTTGTTTCAAGGAAGCAGGGAAATCAGACCGAATTCTCAGCCCAATCAGAGACCATTGTTGTGCCAGGTTGATGCCTTGGAAGGAGCACATTTTCCTTTGTCTCCTGGGCATCGCTGTCCCAAGACAAATGCCCAAAGAACACCTCAATTAACCTTCAAGGGACAATGAAAGGCTTTCCTTCCATTTTTCCTGCACAGAATAAAAATATTCTAAAAAAAATTCAGCTTTAAGCAGAAACCGAGACGCTCAAAGAGGAGAAGGAAGAAAAGGTATATAAAACTCCTTAAAATAACGTAAAGCAGAAACAAAGCACCAGCAAGATTATCAAACTATCAGCCTGAGGCAGACACCCAACATGAAAAAATTTTGCCCAAATTGCTGAAGTTTGGCAAAATTACAAGCAACTGGAAAAAGGGATGTGTTGCCACCTTTGTGTTTGATAATGATAGATTTTAAATAAACTGTCACAGGTGCAGAAGTCCTTTGTACATTTTGGTTGGTTCTCCAGGGATTTATTACTATTGTTTTATGCATGCTAAATAAATCCAAGGCTTCTAAGATCCTTGAATGTGAAGTACGAGATTCTCAGTTTGGAGTTTCAGTGCCAAGGACTGCAGTGAGGTTAAATTAGGATAGGCTAGCCTGTAGATGCACAGATGAGGATCTGGTGTGTGCACCTGTTTTAACCAGTTGAAAATGCCCTGTCTACAGCTTTAAGATGCACTGTGCCAGCTGAAACACTTCCAGGTGTTCTTTGAGTATCTCCTGTTACTTGGCTGCAAAGACACTCAGCAGCATACAGAGGTGCTGCTGTAGGTATGGTGTCAGCCCGTTTGGTCAGAAAGTGCACCCCAGAGAACAGGCCCTTGATCTCTGGAAATCCTTAGTTGCTGGAGTAAACCGCAAGCACCAGTAAAATTTTCTGGCCCATATCGGTCATGGCCTGGTGAAGCTGCATAGATAGCCCGCAGAAGCACAAACTGGAAAAACGTGTTCCAAGTTAGGCATGTAGACCTATCAAGAAACCATGCATCCTTTCCTCAACAGTGGCATTACCAGAACAGCTTGCAATATTTAGGATCCTGGCATAGATATGACACAAGACTATTTAACCAGCCTACAAATCACTTAAAAGGCAGCCAGTAATAAGAATCCAATTCCCGGGCTAATCCTTAGTTCCCTCTTTTACAATATACTTTCCACCTGTGTTCCTTCATCTCCATCTCTCTCTTTACTTCTCATCACTTTTAGGAAGTACCTTCTCCAAAAGGCAATTCAGCTCCAGGGATTTAAGTAAATGCAGGCTGGAGACTCTTGGAATTTAGGTTTTTTCACTAGTCACACAATACTTGGCATTTTCTTTTTGCTCCTGGAGGCGCCTGATTAAATGATCCATTCAGTTTTAATTTAAACACATTAACCTAACTAATTTTTTCTTTTTTTAAAAATCTCACGACTGGCAGGAGCCTGGTTTTTCAACATCTGTGATCACCATTGTTCTCCCCTATTACCTGGGGTCAAAATGAAAATTTAAGACTATTTAATGAAACCTATTTTTCCTGCAGCCTATATGCTTGGAAAGCATCATTACATCTGTTTCATGTTCTGAGAAGTAACAATACAGTGTGATTAAATACTGGGCCATTTCAATCCCTGACTGACACATAATCCATCTTCTATTTACATATTTCATCTGGCTTCCTCACTTAACCAAAGAATAAGTCTACAATCGGCCATGTAACTTTCCCTCATATTGTTTTGCCAATACCTCACTCTTGCATGCAAGGCACGTTTGCTCCAGGAGCAATCTTCCACTGGCTCCAAAGCCTTGCTCCCACTTACGGCATAGGGTTTAAGCACAAGGCTGAGACACAAAAGCTCTGCAGGAGGCAAAGCAGCTAGATTCCTAGAATACCATTGAACTAATGCCACCAAGCCCTGCCTTTAAATACTCTTTTTCCTAACATTAGAAGGTGATGATTAAACTCACTGATGACTAGTCACAACACAATGTAGTGCAAACAATAAAATACTTTCTGTTCACAGCTTTAATTTCAATATCCACCAAAAAGTTTGGTATTGGCTGAGGGATCAGGTGACTCAGCAAAGAACAAGCAAAGCTTATTTCTCTTGATCAAATTGCAGTAGTGCTCTCATAAAAAGCTATGGTGTTAGAGGTTTCAGACTGACCCATCTCTTCCTTCCTCAGGTCTTTATATGGATTCAAGATTCTGTCTCTTGCATTTATTTTATACTTTGGTTGGAGGAATGGGACAGGGATTTGCAACCTCAAAATATAGCTATCAGATGAACAGGAGTTAAAAAGAAAACAACTTTTGCAGCAAAATGAGGAGGGGGACAGATGAAAAATGTGCAGATTCAGTTAAAAGAGCAAAATTAATAATTATCACACTATTTCCTTTAATCTCTCTATGTTGAAAAGCAAACAGAGCATGTTATTTTCACACATCAGAATTTGTTTTTACTGCAGCTACTAACAACAGTTGCTGATGGAAAAGGGGGCAAAATAAGGTGACTTTAAAACCATTCCTTCTTAAAGAACTACGTAAAAGTTACCAGGGCATGAAACTGGAATAATGGCCTGCCATAAACTCTACGATCATACTTCTGACAGTAAAATTTGATGAGAGTAATACATCTGCATCCTAAAGCAGCAGAGACCCGTCCCTTTGTTTTCACTCACTCAGAAAAAAAGAAAACAAAAACCATAACCTAGCTGTGCTTGTACCTTCTGCCATGTGCAAGTGAAATTTCAGAAAACTAGGATAACTGTGTAGACACACAGGCAACAAAATCATTAACTTCTTTACACCTGTTGCCCAAATACAAAGACAGTAAATGAAACTTTTATCTCTTTTTCCATTCATTCAAATTTCATGGCCACTGAGCCATACACCGTGGAGCCTCACCAATCTCTATTACTGTTTGCATCACTAGAAGCTACAGAAATATAGTGGAAGTAAACACCTCCTCAGATATCCTGTTTTCCTCTGAAAGACACCATTCTGGCAAAAGGCAAACCCAAAGAAAGTGTCATGCCAGCCAGCACTGAGCACAGCTGGCACGGAGCACTGGACCAAGAGCCAGCCCTGAAGAGGCAGAGCAGCAGATCTGCAGCGTCAGCATGGCTGAATTTTTGGCCCCCGTTAAACCACTCTCTCTTTGCACTCGCTTGTGCAAAACCTCCTGTAACCTTGCAGGAGATAGGACGTGTGGATCTCCTGGATGCACATATTTTTTCAACGCCTTGTATCAGCACAAAAAGAACCACACTGTTAGAAGTGGAGCAGCTAAAGCAAGCATAAATATAGTAAGCTGCGGAATCGCTATCAGGAAACAAAGCAGCCCAAAGAATCCCTCCAGACTCAGACTTTCAACCCCAGAAGACTGTAGCTGTGTATTTACTGTTGCATTGCCCTACTTTCCAAGCACTTGCTCAGGGCAGCTCTCAGGTGTGAGAGGTGACAGCGGGGTGGCCAGGGTGCCACACAGCCTGTTAGATGTCTGCTCCTCTGAGACCAACAGGGATTGTGCAGTGCAAGCGCATGCACAGAGGCACAGTTCTCTACCCAGAATTTGGGTTGACCACGCTTGACATTTGACGCGTGGGTGGGAGAGCTGAGGCACACATCTCAGAGAAAACATGCAGAAGATCTTTTGAGAAAGCTGCAGCCTAGTAAATAAAGGATATTTAATCACCCAGCTGCTCCTCATTTGACTCTTCTCACTTCTAGCTGACTGCTACACAGCGCCCCAAGGCAATACTCTCCTTCCCCTCCCCTCCCCCCCCCATGCCAGCACCCGAGATCCACACTTGCCAGGGAATGAGAGCCCCGGAGACCTGACCCTGACACAGAAAGGAGCTGTGCCACTGCACAGCTTGCCTGCTCCACCTCTATGTGTGTGGAGACAGGGACAGCATTTTTGCAAAGCTCTGTCACACTACGTTGTTACATTACAATGTGTAATCATCAAACAGTTTGTTCATTCCTTCTTGATTAAATTCAGCTTCATTAAACCTAAGTAATGACTCTGTTTGTTTTAATAGCAACCATATTTCCATTCTAAGTGTCTTTCTGAATATCATCTTCCCCTTTCAGACCTTTCTCTGACCTCTGAGCATATTCATGTCCCATCCCGGTTTTCATTTCCCTTCTCATTCTTTTTCTTTCCATGCAGGCAGCTTCCTCCCTATGAACTTTGTTGAAGCATCTCTCTGGTTCCTGCCTTTCTGTATCTCCAGGGGTCTGATTGTGCATGCAGCCCTTGAAGCTGAATCAAACAGGCACCTTTGTCCTGAGATGATGGAAAGTTAGCTGCTTTGATTCCTGTTGCTATTGCGTGTGCTGGATAAAAGTGGTAATGCTTAGACAAATCAGACATTTGCCTGGTGCTTGTATAACTCTGCTCAGGTTCCATTTTTACGCAAACATGATCTTTTCTCACAGACTACTTACATCACCTAATTATCATTCCTTCAGTACATTAATTTGCATTTAATATACAGCATGCACACAAACAGGCTATGGTGAAAAGGAGGGGGAAGGAACGTTGAAGTAAGAACCTACAGGTACCTAAAATGGGCAGACAGGAGCTGAGCACAAAGGTGTGCAGGCAACGGTACCCGCCTAATTGTCTTTCAGAGATTCCTGCACCTTCCTCAAGCACATTGCTCCTGTAACCTGGGCGAGCCTTCACTCTTAGAGAGCGTCCTTGAATTCTCCTTCCATGCATGTTTATACTGTGGGAGAACAGGGAAGCTTACCTTAAAGCTATTTTAAAGGCTTTTTTTTTTTTTAATGACACTTTGAGACAACAGGGGTCTGCTTTCTGTTTTGGACTGTATATGTATTCTGAAGGGGATTAATGTGGTGCTGATTGCTAGGCTAAACTGGATCAAAAAAATGTTAGAGCATAACGTACCCTATCTAATGTTTAATAATAGCTGTATTTTTAGAGTTATCATACTTCTCTTGGTTTAGACTTTTTATTCATTTTAGTAGCAATATAATAATTCTTTGTTAAAATTGTTCCTATGTTACCTTGGATGACTTTTGGAAAAGCAGGAGCTTTTGTAAAAATATGTCAGGCTCCAAAGCAAGGAACTGAAAAGACTTGAAGCAAATTTTGACCAAAGCCAGAGGGCTGCTACTCTGTATAATTTCCTTACACTGGAGCAACATTTTTGCTTGCATTATGGGTTTTATCTGTAGGTGAAATAAAGACAATCACTTTATTTAGTGAATAGTTATTAAAAGAATGAAATAATCTGCATAGAAACCAGAGGAAAGATTTCTTTTCACAAAGTTGGATCATTTAATGAGTTGGCTTACAGCACCGTTCTGCAAGCCTATATTAACAAAGAGTCAGGGAGAGCAATCTAGAGGGGGAGAGGTATATCAACCGGTATATCAACTAGTGAGAGTGTGAGTGGGAAATTCTTAAACTCAAATAGCTCTTGATGGAAAAATGTCTTGCAGTTGTATGACTGATACAGCTGAGAAGCTAGGAAGTGAAAGTCAAAATGAGGGGGATCCTAAACATTTTTTTTTTTTTTTTTAATCATGGCTGATCAGATAGTTTTAGTCATTAGGTTTCAGCTTGACACGATAGCAAGAGAGAACAGACCTCAAATCTGAAGAGCAAGTATTTACCATTGAAAAGTTAATTCCTCTGTCACTAGCTCTGGCAATAGTATCACTATAATTATGAGTTTAATATCTGAAATTCGTTGATTTCATATTTGCATGCATGTATGCTAACTAAAATTAATTAATTTTAATTGCATACACCAATTACAACATCAGGCTCATTTTCCAACATATTATTCCTCACTGATTACATATCCTCTAAGATTGCTTTAATTTTTCATTTTGTGCTTTAAAGTCAAAGAATAATATGTATTTCTAATTAAGCTCACTTACATATCTCACTGCTGATTAAATCATTATTTAATATTTTATAACACAAGCTACCTTTAATTTCCCCCACTGAGAGCAAAAGCCTTGCAAACTCTTTTCTTTCTCCCCTTGGTTTCACCGACCTTGCCATTGCTGTGTTGCTACAGGCAGATTTCTTCCATCTTCACAGCAGAATGCCATTGAACCACCTTGTTGACAGACTTTCATCAGTGGGGGGGGAGGCAAGCACCTTACTGACCACAGGATCCGCTCTGACGAGACCAGCAACCTGCCACCATCACTAGGAGAAAAGAAACAGACATTCAGGAGAGATTTTTGGCAGTGTCTTAAGGGATTGCAGTCTTGCTGAAAGTTTCTGGAGATGACACACTTAAAACCTTTTAGGGGATCCTGGAAGTCTCCTGTTGGTGCCTACCAAAGGCCGAATGCTGAGAAATGAAAAGCAAAAGGGGATTCTCCTCTCTCTCCCAACCAATACAGTAGAATGAAACTTGCCAGTCAGTCCTGAGCCAGGACTGCATTAGTATTTCCAAAGTCTTAATAGAAATTGGTAGAAAATCTTGAGGAGAAGTCCCAAAACTGCTTCTACTTGCCCATGTATATTGCACAACTTGTGCTGTACAAGCTAAAAAGTCTTACTTCTATCACTTCATTCCTGGGCTAGCAGAAAAGAAGAAGGTAAACCAGATTAAATCCTTAACAAATTTGACTTCTTAACAATCAAAGGAAAAAAATGAAGTCCCTGGTACCTCAGAACTTGATCCAAACTTCACTGAAATTAATGGGAAACTTCTGATCACATCCTTAAGAGCATGATTAATGCCATACACATTTTTATTGTCAGTGGGATAGATTAAGGAAGACCAGGGCTGATTTGGGCTCTGAATGAAACCAAAGCATTCCCAGTATCTGTGTTTGCGTGCACGGCACTTTTTTTTTTTCTTTTTTTTTTGTCTAGCTATTAAAAAAGAGTAATCGTTACCTAAACTACTTGTTAAACTATTCTTTGGCAGCAGGTAACTCTTTGTTAGCATCTAATGAATTGGCTAGAGACTCATTGGCCCAGATACATCACACCTAACTCTTGGCATGTCAGCAAAGCACTGAATCCCTCCCATAGTCAAGAGAAGAAAAAAAGGAGTCTCCAGAGCATGGTTCATCCCCTCTAAGTTCTGAATTATACTCTCCACTGACTACCAAAGCTTTAGCTGATACTTACCTGCTAAAACTATTTAAGTGTGTCATTGTGATAATATCAAGTCAGAGAAGAGAAACAATCAAATTGGAGAGGGACGCAACAACTGAAAAGGTTTCTCTCAAAACCACCAAGTCAACAGGGAGAAAAATCACAACCAGAATACTCTGCACACTAAGTTTCTTACTGAATTAAACAAAAAAGTAGACATTGGTACACATGTTTGGTGGTAGCAAAACAGAAAGACACAATCAAAGGAAAAATATACTGTCTGAACCGTTAAAAAAATATGCTTGAAGGAAAACAGAACACACAAGGAAGAAAAATTGGGAGAGAAATAAAAAGAGAGGGAAAACCCACAAAAGAAAAACAGCAGAAAGGAACAATGTATATTTTTAAATATCCTTATCTCCCATCTCTCAAACATAAAGAAGTAATTTGTATTCACTTTTCTTCTCAAAACTGGATGATTATTCCGGCTGCATTCAAGATGTGGGTAAATACTGTTGCTGTGTCCAATAGGCTAGTGCATCCCTTCCAAGGGGAAAAAAAAACAAAACGCACACTATCTAAACTAAGAATGATGAGCCAGCCAACTTTCTCAGACAATACATAGAAAAAAAAAAAAAAAAAAAAAAGAGGAAGGTTATATTGGTTTTTCATGGCAAGGTTTTAGGAGCGGGGTGGGCTACAGGGGTGGCTTCTCGGAGAAGTTTCTAGAAGCTTCCCCTATGTCCAACAGAGCCAATGCCAGCCGGCTGCAAGACAGACCTGTCGCTGGCCAAGGCCAAGGGAATCAGCAATGGTGGCAGCACCTCTATGGTAACATATGTAAGAAAGGGGAAGGGAAACCTGAGCTACTGCAGCCAGAGAGAGGAGTGAGAACATATGAAAGGAACAACTCTGCAGACACCAAGGCCAGTGAAGGAGGAGGGGGAGGAGATACTCCAGGCACCAGAGCAGAGATTCCCCTGCAGCCCATGGTGAAGACCATGGTGAGACAGGATGTCCCCCTGTAGCTCGTGGAGGTTAACAGGGGAACAGATATCCACCTGCAGCCTGTGAAGGACCCCACACTGGAGCAGGTGGATGTGCCCAAAAGGTTCTGACCCCGTGGGAAGCCCGTGCCAGAGCAGGCTCCTGGCAGGACCTGTGGAGAGAGGAGCCCACTCTACAGGTTTGCTGCCAGGACTTGTGACCCGTGGGAGACCCATGCTGGAGCAGTCTGTCTCTGAAGGACTGTACCCTGTGGAAAGGACCCATGCTGGAGCAGTTTGTGAAGAACTGTAGCCCATGGGAAGGACAACGTTGGAGAAGTTCTTGGAGGACTTTCTCCCGTGGGAGGGACCTCACACTGGAGTAGGGGAAGAGTGTGAGAAGTCCTTCCTTTGAGGAGGAAGGAGCAGCAGAGACAACGTGTGATGAACTGAACACAACCCCCATTCCCCGTCCCCCTGTGGTGCATGGGGAGAGGAGGTAGAGAAAATTGGGAATGAAGTTGAGTCTTGGAAGACTCAAGGGAGGGGTAAGGAGAAGGTGTTTTAAGATTTAGTTTTTAATTCTCATTACTCTACTCTGGGTTTTTTTGGTAATAAATTAAACTAATTTCTTCAAGTTGAGCCTGTTTTGCTCATGACTAATTGCTGAGTGAGCTCTCCCTGTCTTTATCTCGACCCACAAGATATTTGTTGTATTTTCTCTCCCCTGTCCAGTTGAGGGGAGGGATAGAGCAGCTTTGATGGGCACTTGACATCCAGCCAGGGTCAACCCACCACAGAGGGTATTTGGTGTTTGAAGATATATTGTAGAAACTAGCTCAAGACCCTACTATAGGTCCCTCTGTAAGTTTATTCAATTTGTCACCATCTAAAGATATTGAAATTAGAAAGAGAAAGGAGCCTAAATTCAGGCATTAGTTGGTCTGTCACACTTTATCAGATGTGAAATGGGGCTCATATTCCTTTACTTCCTTCAGAGTAATATCATAAGGATATATATTAAATGTATGTGTCATCTCAGATACTATAGTAAAGGAGACAAAATTGCATTTAAAATAGAGAAAAATAATAGAACCAATTGCTCAAATTTTCCTTGGATTCATTTCCTTCTCAATATTAAGTCAGGAGACAGATAGATAGATAGATAGGCATTATATTTATATCTTTACATGTCTGAGTAAATACAATCTGTATATTTTGGCATACAGTTTGTTTGAGTGTATGGTTAAATTGTGATCTTTTTTGTTTTGCTTTACCATTAATTACAATTTGCATGTTGCCTAGGTCAGTGTGCTATCTCAGAAGACAATATTAAGTAGGATTGGCTTAATCTTTCTTTAGTCTAAAAAGCAAGCACCTACACACAGCTAGACGATTGGACTGCTTCTGTTGTCAATGGAAACAGATGCTCAAGGGGACAATTCATCTTCAGTATCTTAGACAACTATCATCTACAAATGCCTATTGAGAGGTCTTCTCCATTGACTACAGTAAGCCTAGAAGCCTTTTTTTGACAAAACACCTAAGGTTTAAGTGCTAAAGTTAGGTAAAATGAATCCTATACCCCTGGGAAAAAATGGCCGGATTATCCTGAGTGTAACCTTGAGGTGACAAAAGAGAAATATTTCTTAGGAGAGACAGCATCCAAGCAGAATACAGAGACATCTGAAGGTGCTGATGACTAAGTATTTCCAAAGCAATGGCAATGCCCATGAGTGGATTTTTTTAATCTGAAAAATGAAATTCTTCCCAACGAACTGAAAAGAGACTCTTAGAAATGGTCCATGTTATTTTATAGCGGGAGACAGCAAACAGTTTGAGGGAGGCAGAAGATGGCTTCTACTGTTTATATTTCTGTTTCAAGTATAGAATCAATACCAGAGCTGGGAACAGCATAGCTGATCCTGTGATTGTATCCCACATGCATGGGAGGCTCACAGCAATAAAAGGATTGTTAATAACCAATATTGATTCACCTTTCCCTAATGCATAGACAAAAATATCATCAATAAGCTGGTCAACAGCCTGAAGCAATGAGCCTTATAATAGTTTACTAAGCCAAGAATAACACAGTGTTCATTTATTTATTCAAACGTCAAATCAGTTGCATGTAATCCGCTGAGAGATGAATGGTTTTAAAGCAACAGGGGTACTATTTACATGGCAACTTCTTTTGTGGGTGTCACACCCCTGTGTGCCTCAACGTGGTGCCAGCTTTAGACACGGTGGAGCTGGCTTCACCTGACTCTCTGTCTCTACCCATCTTTGCTGTTCTGTTATCCTTTCAGTCCCAAGAGCTACCATTTCAATTTTATTTTTTATTTCTTTTACTGGGCTATCAAAAGCAGTGTATCACAGCAATTATGAAAGGTTTTCCAGTTTTGCTGCACTGAGGGTGATATGAATGTGGAAAAGTATTTAAAGATAGAAACAGTTTCCCTAAGAGCCTTTCACACTATGTTTATTTCTCTCATTAAAACAAGTGATCATCCAGGGGAGTGGAATAGAGCTAGCCACAAAAGCCTGTAGACCTCTCCAAGGTGAAAACTTTACTAACAGGGACTAGATAACCCTTTGCAATTAAATGGTACATAAAGGCAAGGCAAGCAGAAAACATAAAAATCCATCCTGTAATATCTCCTCTCTAAAATGACATTCAAATGAATAAGAACATGGAATAAGTATAATCCTATGACCCTTCCAATGTAATTGCTATTTGTTTAATTTATTAAAAAATCCAAATGTACTACTCTAAGAGGCTGAAGGGCTTTGGGAAAGAGGTGAAATGCTTCTTTTCCATGTTTTAATCCCATCATAGGTTTTTCTTTCTGTCTATATAATTATACAACATTCATTACTATAGTTTCCAAGCATGTGAGCATCACAAGAATGTGTTTATGATTAGCTGTCTTTTTTTTTTTCCTAGTGAGTAATTGATGCTGGGTTCAAGCCAGGAAATTTGGATAGAGAGCAGGCCTCCAAATATTAACCCATTGTAAGTTACAGAATTTTAGTTCCTCCCCATAAGACAATTTGAGGACTTTGATGCAGCTTGGATCTAGGGAAAGAAAAGCTTGTGTTTTGAACTCCTCATGTCTGTCTTTAATAAGGAGCTGTTTCCTAGAGCTACCTTTTTTCTCCGTGGAGCTTCAGACATCAATGAAGGCGACAGAGAAATGTCCATTTCATGGAATATGCATGGCTGTGTAAATAATAAATAAAAGTACTCAGCAGCATGGCATACATGAGTCATACACACAAAGTAGCCTTACTAGCAAGCGAAAAATATTACTCTGGCAAAATTCTGAACAGAAATTTGAACAACAGGATTGCTTTACCATCAGGTATGCAGAGCCAAAAGAAAAACATTAAAATTCTCTGTATGTCCTTTTATGTTACCATTAGGTATCCTTTCCAGTGCTTGGGGATCCAAAGAATTATTCTAAGAAAAGCAGCCCAATAAAAATGGCAGCATGGAATTTAGAAGTTGATGTCTCTCAGATATTTCAGATGAAATCTATTAGTTTTGGAGATGGGCTATTGGCTTCCCTTTTCCTTTCCTAGTAGCCATTCTAAAAAAAAATCACTGTGCATCTGAAGCCAGCCTAGATCCTCCCTCTCCACTACATGACCATCAGTAAGTAACGTTTGTGCAGAACTAATTAGGTCTGTTATCGTATCTTAGTAGTTCTTCTGTCATCAATGTATATATTGAACTAGCACAACTTCACTGATTTGGATACAGTCTCTTGAGGCGCTCTGATAGATCCTTTTAATTAAAACTCAACAAACATTTCTAATGATAAAGATACACAGAAAGGAACAGAATCGAGATCTTTTCATGGAGCTGTGCCACTTCTGGAGGATGAACAAGATTAAAACAAGCAGTAGAGATATTTTTGCCACTGAAGTCAGCAGATAAAACTCTGAACACACATATGGAGCAGATATGATAAGTTAAAAGGTGACACTTTAGTATCGTCATTTTTCAGAATGGAAACAAACTTTCAAAGAATATGTCCTAAGTCATTTTCAAGAAATATTCTGGTGTGGTTAACACATTAATTTCATACTAGAAATGTCTAGCAGGCACTGCAAGATCGACAGGATTACTTATGTGGTCTTACTTGCAACTATTCTATGCCCTTGGTTTACCACTTAAGTAAGAAAAAGGAAAAAGGAAAACATTACATTTTATACTCTTGCAAATGTATGGAGTCAATCTCTTCTTTAGCAGCTTTGTCCATTTTTGTCACAACTACCAAAGAGGTCAAATGAAAACGGTATCTATAAAGCGAAGTGCTCCAGTAGAAACCCCCAGAAATACCAACTAATTCTGAAAGATCCTTTGAAGAGCCTGAAAATGTGAGGATCCAAAAACAAAGTTGTCCATTCTTTACTGTCTAGTCTTACAGTTTCTATCACTGGGATATTATGAAGCATATTATTTTCCTCCTTTCAGTTATGACAGAGCTGTCTATTTTAAAATAAAAATAATAAAAATTCAGGAGCATGTTTTGATTTCAACTAAAACTATACGAATAGTCATACTCAGTCAGATGAGAGCTCTGTCTTAACCATCCTCTAACATTGGCCAGTAATGCACGAGCAGGTGAAAATACAGAAACCAAGACAATTAGGGAATGATATTTCCCCAGCATATCCCAAAATAATAACTTGTCTTTAGTCTCTTAACCTCCGGAGACCGGATCTGAAGGCAACATACTATAATACGGCAATATTAGTGGACAAACTGCATAAGTTACTTGATTTTGTGTCTTTTTTCTGGATTGGGAAAATTCAGATTCTGTAATGATCTCAAGCATCCCCCAAAAATGCCAAACGCTCCCTGCCCTTGGAAAGACACCAAAGCTCTTTCCTTTTCCACCTTGTTTTCCTTCCAGACATACAGAGATTTTTGTTTAATTTTGTTTTATTTAATTAGAAGCAAGGTATATATCCCTTAACAGAAAAATAAAGATATAACCACCACAACAGTTATTCAACAGAAGCTTTGGTGAAAATGCCCAGAGGAGGCACTGCAAAGATCAGAGACAGCTAAGCCTTATATTTGGTGATAGACAGTTTGATTAACTGAGCTTTCACACTGTGTTGCTCCTTTTCACTATTCCAGGAGAGGACTATTTCAACATTGTTCTCAAATGGCACTGTCCTTTCTTTTCCAAGAATACCTTTGCCCAGCAGCCTTCATCCTGTCTGATAACCCTCTGAGTCCCAATGCATTACTGTGTGGCACATTACCTCTCATTTAGATTGCCATAAGCAAGTACATTTGGGTTTCTGGGTTACCACAAGCTTGATTATTTTCAGCGTTTGGGTTGCGTAGTTATATACAGAGGTTACATTTATCCCTTTTTCTCTCTTTGGGTTGAGACCACCATATTTAACAGAGTTCACAAACTCTGATCTGTTCCTGAGACTAAAAGGCAACTGTAAAAATGTATACATAATTATCACTCAAAAGAGAAAGAAAATTAATTAGATGGAGATTTCCAAAACATTCTTCTTCTGAATGCACAAAAGTCCAAAGATTCTGCTTAAGAGGAGTTGTTACTGGATTTTTGGAAAAGACCTATTTGCTTTGGACACCTTTCTCCTAATCTGTTACTATAACAGTTTACCCACTGAACTACATACAAATGCCGATGTATAACACAGTTACCTTTAGACTGAATATTCTCAGTTGTTACATTCATTTTCTTAAGCATTTTCAAAGTCATTATTAATTCCTCCCACAAGAACCTTTTTAAAATACAAGGAGAAACTCAGACAGATTTGACCTTGATGAAAACATTGCTTATTATTTTTTCAGGTATCTCCATATTGTAGCTTATTATTGTACACAGTAGGTTCTGTAAAAAGATGTTTGTTCTATAATATGTAGCTTAGAGTTTCTAGTCTTTTTATCTCCTTCAAAGAACAAGTTTACTTCCTGGTATATTTTTGAAAACACTCATTAAGGGGAGTTCTGTGGGGCTCAGACAGGGGCTTTTCAAACTTCAAGCAAAGAGGAAAGATTTTTTTCCATCATTTGTATCCTTTCAATAATTTAAGAAAAAGAAGGAAAGAAGCGGAGGCTTCAGATTTACAATACACGGATTGAATAATTCTGTTGCATCAGATCCTATATATTAGTGATGGAGGGGGTGTCCTATCATAGCGTTTGGCAGGAGTAACACAAGTCATATAAGAACCCAGTAATTATATCTTCTTTAAAATTACTGGTTCAGAAACAGCAAGGGACGACTGAAGTATCTTAGAATTCTTCTGGATAAGTGAGAAAATATAGTGCCTGGCAAGAGAAGGGATACCTGTCATTTGCTGGAAAAGTGGAGCATGTGAAGAGTAACCTCAAAATTTAGCT
>VZTL01046287.1:0-12449 GCA_013400535.1 Scopus umbretta | reverse complement strand
GGGGGGCGGGGTGGGTGGGCTCAGGTCCCCTCAGAAAACGCGGGAAGCCGGTTCCTTTCGGGCTCTGCCCGAAGACCGAGTGGCCGCTTGCCTCAAACTTTTTCTTTTTCCACCCCTTTTTCTTTTTTTTTAAATACTGAAAGCTAACCTTTTCTTGGAGGTTTTACTCACCCTAACTGTAGCAAACAAAAGAGCTTGAAAAGGCACCTGCACGAGTACAGCATTGCGGCTTGAGTAATTGCTAAATTACACGGTTAGCCTTCCTTTCAGTACAACGTTTTTAAGGCTTCAGCAAAAGGTAGGAAAGCAGAATTTTCACAGAAAATAAAGGGAAAATAAAAAGTTGTGTCAGAACTGCTGGGTGCTTTTCGTGGAGCGGTTTCAGCTGGGTGCTGTCTTTGACCAGGTTGATGCCCATGCAGCAATATGGGGGAGGAATAAGGCAGCATGTGGTTTTGGATGGAAGAAGGCATGGGGGAAAAACACCGCTTTCCATTGCCCCGGATGGAATTGCTGTTTGGCCCTAGGAAAAGCCCATGTGTTAGTGCTGGATGCATGAGCTTTAGACCCGAGTGAGAAAGGCTGTTAATGGCAGTCTTACTCCCTTTCTGCTTGAGAATGCAGAACTCTTGAGAGGTTCATGAAAAAGGCATGACCCTCTTCAAAGTCCAAGGAAAAGTTAGCAGTAATCTAAAAGATCCTGAGCTCTATTTAGTTCTGCATCAAATGGAATATTAATTTAATTTAATGTCACATGTAGAATATGCAAAAGACCGTGGTGTGGAGGTCTGAAGATTGACATACTTGGACTCTGTATCCGTCTGTAGAAATCAAATCATTCAGGTGGGAAGAAACCCCAGGAGGTCTCTACTCCAACCTGCTGCTCACAGCAGGGTCAGCTCTGAGGCCAGTTCAGGTTGCTCAGAGCTTTACCCGGTCGGTCTTGGAAAACCCCAGGGACTGAGACTAGACAGCCTGTACCACAGCTTACCTGCAATCATGGGGTGGAAAAATTCAAATATCCAGTCAGAATATTCTTCCAGTTTATGCCTGTTGTCTTTCCTAAATACTAGTATGTGTCTGAGAAACAGTGGCTTGTTACTTCAGGTGCAATATTATGCTCATGTTGCAGCACTGCTGCTGGTCCCAAGAGCATGCTTTGCAATAGTACTGCTGCCCTCAATGTCTCTTCTGATGTGTAGATGTGCTGTAGTTACCCATGTTCCCATTGTAGAGTGACCAAGCTGTGCAGAAACTAAGTTTAAAATTGCAGGTCTGAAGTTACATATATTGACAGAACTATCAATATGTTTATCTAGAGAAAGCTGAACATAAGATGCCCATCCCAAAAAGAATGACTGGGAATCCCGTTTTGGAGGTGTAATTATTATTGGCTGCATTTCTGTGACTCAACTTCTGTGATTACAGCTTTTCAAACTGAAAAACAGCTGTCCAGTTCTCTCATGGGTCGTAATATAGCGATGATCACATTCCTAATTCAAACTACTGTCAAGATGTATGGTTTCGCAATTACCTGTTTGCTGTAGCTCCCCAAAAGATGGTTTAGAAGTCACTGGTCTTGGTATTAAGGCCAAGACTGCTAGTAAACACGTTTGGTGTTTGAGTGCCATGGACTGGTATAATTTGGTTTGTTCTGCTGAGGAACTTCTAACAGTGGGGATCCTTTTGGCTTGTTTTTGTGGTCACCTTGAGGAAAGAATAAAAGTTTATCACAGGTCTTCATGTGCTAATTAGGAAAGTTCAGTAGGTTTTAAGGACTTAAATGTGTAGTGTGAAGTTCTATTTTGAGACCAGAAATTTGAGACCAGATTTGGCTTAGTTGAAAGATTTATTTTATATTCTAAGACTGGAGCACTGGCAGAGTTCACAAAAGTAAAAGATGTAATGGCCTTGTTTAAAATCGTCTTTGCCTGGCAATTGAGTGATAAACTGTAATTGTTCTTGATAATGCATTTTAGTGTTTCTGGGCTTATTTTAAAAGTGTGTCCAAAGGTCAAAAAAGTGTGCCATCTCTTCTTGAAGGGAAAAGTAAGAGATACAATTGAAGACTGAATGAAATTAGGAATGACCTAGGCGAGTATCAGGGAGTAGTGATAAGACGTGGCATGAATGAAGTGAAAGCATCAGGAGTTTTGGAAGGGAACTGTGTGGAAAGGTGAGTACTAGTCTGATTTTTGGAAGCCCTTGCTCGTCTTGTGTATGGAACAAAAGTGGATGGTGCTAATTACAGTAAAATTACAGCTATGTAAGTGAAAGGCATTTTTGGATCGTACACAAAGTACACCTGAAATGTATTGACAAAGAAAGATGTATCTCTTCATCTGCTTTAGGAGAAGAGGAGGTGACCACCTGCGTGACAAACTAGCTAAAGTAAGGTAGGCAAGTTTTATGCTAGAAAGGCAAGTCTGATACCTGGTAATACGTGCCACTTTAGCTAAGAGCTAAGGAGTGCCGGAAGGTATTGATCTGAAATTCTTCAACTTGTTGTCCTAATATGATGATTAAGAACAAGAAAACGGGGCTGGTAAAACTGTGAGAACGCCAGTGAAAGGCGTTCAAAGGCACACCATCAGATCGAATGTTCACGTATAATAAACTGAATGACTTTAAATCTCCAGGGTGAGATTCTCTTAAGTTCTAGAATTGGCCGAGAAAGTCTGTGAATTAACAATATCTGTAGTTTTTAACTGAAATTAAATAAAATGCAAAAAACCTAGTGAAATTTGCGGATAACTTTTAAGAGTATCACTCTGTTAATAACTGAGAAAAGGGGGAACCATAGAGTTGCCATCCTCAAGCAAAATACACAGCGAGGCGAAAAGTCCTGCAAAGAATGGCATGGATTGTGGATAATAGTGGGGGAGAAAAAAAGAAAGGGTAACATAATTAAGGTAGTTTTGTGGAAAATAGGTGTTTGTCCCACAAAGTGAGACTTCTGATGATTTCCTAATACTGATATAGTACTAGTATGTGAAACACTTTACTACTTTATGACACTTATTTTAGCTCTAAATATAATCAGTGCAGTGAATATTAAATTAATAGATCTTAAAAGGGATACAGAAAAAAAAATGGTTTTGGTTTTGGATGTTTGTAGTACAGTCATACTGGGATACGTTTTTTTTTAGCCCTGATACTGTTTGATCTCTGTGTGGGTTGCTTGATAGAACTTGCAGATGTTATAAATTAAATGATAAACCACTATTCTGATGTTTTAATTACTTACAAATCTGATAAAAATAGCAATGATATAACTAAGAGGGTGAGCGCTTTCTCAGGCGCAGAAGGCACCTCAGTAGCAGAATATTCAGTATGACTAGTAGTGGCTAAAAGTAATGCAAGGTTTGAAAATGTCTTGCAATAGCAAACTAAATATCAGTATTTGTCTGTCTTTTTAAACTTCCTGTGGATAGAAATTACTAAGAACCAAAGGATAAATAGCGGTGCAGTGGTATCTAGAATCTGTCTTCCTTCTATTTCCAAATTCAGAAAGAAGCATTTTTGACAAGACCAGTGAGGAAACTTGCATAGGCATGTGCTTGATACTACACTGCTCCAAACCACTCCAGCATAAAACTGGATTTGTATGCGTCACAGGTGTGGAGCAAAAAATACTGGGCCACAGTCTTTTCTTTTTCGCAACAGATGAGGTTGAGAGGCTGGGGCAGTTATCTGCTATTATCATTCATACTTACACAGATTAAGGATTTTCAGGTTTCCCTGAAATTAGAAAGATACTTGCATTTAAGCTTAAACTTTTGCACTTACTGGATAATTTTGAAACAAAAAATGATTTCTGAAACAGTCTTATACTTTCTTTTGCCACTTACAGCTGGAGTTGATATAAACTCTGCACTCATCTAAACGTAGACGGTGGGAGAAGAGCCAAATACAAATGAGTAATTCTGGCAGTGGATAATAATGCATCCTAAATCTATCAATTTTGTTTTCCCTAATGAAAGAAGTGTTACTTTTTGCTACACTGGAGAGACAGATTCAGTTTGATTACTCATTCAGATTGTTAAGGAATGAGAAAAATAAGAGTGGTTTTACTTAGTTCTTCAAATTGTATATATACTGCAGTCAAATTCTTGCTAGATTTGTGGCCTGGCAAGGTAAGGGAATGGGCTACAAGCACTTCGTAGGGACAACAGGAAGGGAAAAAGAGCCTGAGTCAGGGCTGTGTAGTAAGAAATTTTTCAAATTAAGATACAGCATTTCACTAAAATACTCTAGGGACAATACTCTATTATCTTTATTTCTTACTATTTTAATGTGTTTTTTCTCTTGTAGATAAAGTCTGGGGTAAAATTGTAATAGTATTGATAACATCCTTGCGGTAATAGTTAAAATTAAAAACTTTTCAGTTCTTCAGATAATCAGGATGCACTTTCAGTGGGATTGGCTGTGCTTGGGTGTCCTGATAATTAGCTCAGTGACTGCAGATATTGAAAATGAAGATACTCTGGATGCAGATGTTGAAGTGGAGAATTTTGACAAGCAGTCTCAAGAAGCTGATGTTGACAGAGATAAATCTCCCTTAGAGGTAACATTACAGAAGTCTTCAGTTAAACCTTGTTGAATTAAAAGATACATGGTTATAACTAGTGGAGAAACTGGTGGACAAATGCATTTAAAAAAGAACAAGATAACATGCAGTTGACAACTGAGTGGGTGTCAGACCCACCAGTCTGAGTTTTTCAGTTGCGGTATGTGACATGAAGGACAAGCTTAGTGAATGATTCTGCTATGCCAAAGTGTAAAATCAGACTTCTGCCTGTGGTGGATAGTCAGGAAGAAGGTTTTGCTAGTCTGTGCTTCAATCTAGGTATAGAACCTTTTGTTGTAAGCCCTAACATGCCATTTCTAGAGAAGAAAGCATAAAGCATCTCGGTCTTACTGAGATTTTGACTTTAGACCAGTTTCTTGATTTCATCAGTCAAAGCTGTCTTTATTCCCAGAAAATCTTTCTGCCTTTGTTATGTTGTACTTCATAATAGATGTGGCCAATATTCATAAATTGTTTTTTCAACTTTTTACGGTGTATCTCAACTGTAATCTGACGAGTAGATAGGAAAACAGAAGAATGGAAAACGTATAGAAAGAAATGGGGACGAAGCAGAGAATCGGTGCAAGTTCAGTAAACTTTCTGGGCTTTTGTTACACATAAGATGTGTAACAGTACTTCAGTTAAGAGCTTTGAACACAGGAAGCGATTTTTAAAATTCACAGGTGTGAAATTGCTCACTGTTAGAGGGATGCGCCCCAAACTGTAGAAATGAGAGAGGCTTGGGAGGGCGGGAAAGGTGTTCTATGCTGCCAGATGTTTCTAATGAACAAAATCTGGTGGTCTGTCTGGGTGGACTACTTCTGGAGGTATGATAGTGTATTTCAAGTCAAAAACTGTAATTTATGTTAGAGTTATGTGTATCTGTACATGTCTTCTAGGTTGTGTACCAGACTCCAAAGCCAACCGGGGAAGTGTATTTTACAGAAACCTTTGATGGAGTATTGGCTGGGTAAGTTCATGCCTTAAAATTATAAACTTTTACTCTCGGCGGTTTAACTTACAGTGACAGGACTTACACTGTATTCATTTTTCTGCTAGTATCTTTATAAGAATTAATTTTTACAGGGGTTAGAATTGGGAAGGCTGGTAAATGCTTCCTCCAAATACGTCATAATGTTAAGCCGGACAGTTAACGTTTCAGGTATGTTGCTATTTTTTGTCTTTTAAGGAAGCTTTTAATAAACTCTGAGTTTATGGATGTTAAGAAAAATAATATAATTTAAAGATTTAGCCGGTTGGGTTTCGCTGCAAGATGAAGCACGTAGCCATTACGCTGCAGTAGCAAACTCTTTTTTTCCCCTTCACGTGCACTTAGGTACGTGTAAGAAGGCAGCACCTTCAGCATTTTAAATAAAACCTCTATTGGGAAAGACTTTTTTTAGCAGATTTTTTATTAATTTATTGTATTGCTTGCCTTAATAAGAATTAGACATTTATGAGACTACTGAAGTGTTCCTAGGTAGTTTGACCTTACTGCATTGACATTTTAGAAAAATCTTTGCATGTTTGTCTCAACAATTCTTAAGTCAGAAATTTCTGTCTTGTCTCCATCTTACATGTTTTCTTCCAGCAGTATGGCATTGTGAGGTGTAACTGCTACTGGGTGACTTGTGTTGCTCAAGGAAAAGCTGTGTGTTGTGAGCTATAGTCAGTTGCCACCAATGTACTGTCAATAGACTTACTACTTTTAGTTGGAAACTGACTTAGCTTTCAGTCCACTTTCTAGCTCAGATGCGAAGAGTGTAGAATAATATCAAGGAAAAATAAATGAGTGCCATGTAAATTTGGTCTGTATGATCACTGACTTTTCTTTTTTGAATCAAGCCAGGTTAGCATATTGTCACTGGCGCAAGTTAAGTATGTGTGCATCCAGGTAGAATCTGTGAATGCAATAGAAATCTCTTTAGTAATAGCCGGTGAGATGAGTTGTTAGAGCACTTTCTTGCTATGAGAAAAGCTTTTGAAACGTGGAAGTAAGTCTCTGGTTTTTAATGACAAATCAGGTCTTGTTACTGGTGTATTTTTTCCTGTACACTTTGATAATTTTGAACAAAAGAGCTATCTCTTGATTTGTGAAGAATCGCGAAAAAAGGTGTTTTCATATGTTACTAAAATTGATGGAACAAAAACTAACTCTCCTGTGAAGAGCCAGACAGGTGAAAGGAGATGCAATATGAAACGTTCTTTATGGTAGAACTTGAAGTTGCTGGTTTTTTACTTCTGTGAGAAGAGTGAGATCCGGCTACTGTAGGAGTGAGGTTATACCATCATAAGACATACATGTCTGTTGAGGATGCATGATTTAAACTGTAAACAAAATAGCATGATAGCAGGGACCAGTAACTTCTGTAAGATTGAATCTTGCTCACTTTTTCCAGTTGTTTCTAAACTGTTCTCTTCTGTAGAGTTACAGGGAACATCAGGCCACTGAACATTAGTCTCTCATTGCTCACATTGTGTTCTTTCATGTTGTCTTATTTTTGTTACGTATTTAGACCGAATGTAGAAGGAAAATAAGTTAAGCTCCCATCTTCAGAGTATTACTTGTCTTAATGATATGTCACTTCTAAATATTAAGAAGTGCAATACAAAAGCAGTGCCGATAATAACAGGAAAAATGATTAAATGGAAGAGGTGATAATGGTTGTTAACAAAAACCCAAACAACTGAAAACCTTGATTAACAAATGCAACTGGGGTACTTGAATGGTAACTTTCATCCCAATTTCTAGTTTCATGAGATCATTTCAAAGATTAGTTTGTCTTCCTACTAAATGTAATATTCAAACCTTTAGCTACAAGGCTTGGGATTTTTGGTCTAGCTGTACATAATTTACGTAAGAATAGCATGTGTGGAACTAAGATGTATGAGAGAGTAAGCAGCATATTGCCTTTCTTCCCTAAAATTGGGGAAACGGGTACATAAAAGTTGACTAGGTAAATCACCAGAGTAGAGTCGCTTTTTTTGAGAATGGGACTTGAAAATCTTCTGCATGATTTGTAGAGATAATGTTATTTCCTCATTGGTCTTTCTCCTGGTAGACCAGGGATCTGGTTTGCCATTTATACTGTGAAGCTTTTCCAGCATCTCTGTTAACAGTGAACAAGTCTGACTGAAACTCAAGCAGAAAAGATAAAGTATTCATGCCCGAAATACTCCACACAGAGGATGCTTCAGAATGAATGAAAATAGTTATTTACAGAATTAGTCAAGAGAATGTAGTATTGTAGTTGATACAACGAAGAGTTCAGCGACACTGTTGGCTTAAGATACTCGTGTGCATGGCTCAGGATAGAACCACTGTATGGCCAGATGAGGGTGGACTGCCCTTTTTTCTTCCTCCCAGCCTCCCCTAATGAACACTGTGTGTGTAGGATAGGTGCGTATCTTTTCGGTAACCTCAATTTGATAAGCTGAGTTTGCCTTATTCATAGTATCAAGGAGATCAGGAGTTTGGTTGCCCTGTTGGGATCCCCTGTGTGCTATACATTTGGAATCTGTTCAGTGCATAATTGCATTTGCCATTTGGACAGATTTGGACACTCTTCCTTTCATCCTCTGCTATGCATGTGTACTGTTACTGTCAGATAGTGCTAAGTTTCTTTGGGTGATTATTTTCCTTTCCTTATCGCATTGAAGGTTTTACACTTGAACCTTGCTGTTTTCCATGTATTTTTGACGTTATATGCTTACATAATCTTACGTTCTGCCAAACTCTGCTTGTATATAAAACTGAAGTCTATTCAGAATAACTGAATTACTTTAGAGTTATAATTGTATATTTATTTACATTCTTAGGAAGTATTTTGAAATGCTGTATTAGGCTAATGTATTTTAATTTTTCATGTTCTTTGAACTTCACAAAGCTCCATGACGCTGACTGTCAAAATTATTATCACAGGTTCACAGCCTAGAAGCGAAAGCTGGTTTTCCTGTGCTTGTTAAATCATACAGCTTTGCGTAGATAGTTCTATGACCAGTACACTCTTTGTTCTAGGTGGGTGTTGTCTAAAACCAAGAAAGAAGACACGGATGATAACATCGCTAAATATGATGGTAAGCGGTTTTAATGTTTACTTCCATTATATGGTTTCCAATGTTCTGTTGCTCTTTGAGAAATAACTACCCCTTACACTGAACTTCTCTTTGAAAACCTAGATGACATAGGTCAAAAATGTTAGTTTGTATAATGACTGTTATCCTGAAACTGCCTGAAACTGAGAAGTGAAATGTTGCTCGTTGGGTTACTTAGCGTGAAGATAACTTTTTTTTTTTTTTGTCATCCCAACAATCTATTGCAATGAATGACACTAGAATACCCTCTGGCATCTGAATATTCAGTACTGATAGTTCATGCATCGTGCTTCTTGAGAACTACCTTCTCTGAAATTGTGTCAGAGAGATTTACTGCTTCAATTTCATTTGTTAAGCACGTTTCTAAAGCAGCATGTTCCATGTTGCTGCGTCTGTCCTGCTAATTCATGGGCTGGTCTCCTAGTCTAGCCTCTAACACAAAAAAGCTAAACTGAATGAAGTTTTTCTTTAAAATACTTTTTCAGATTCTCTGTGCTTGAATGTAGGGTTCTCCAGTGGTTCTTGTGCACTTTATTCTTACAGTAGTCTAAAAAAACTTCAGAAAGCAATGAAAAAGTTGGTTTGATGGTTTTTATCATGGGGGTTTGCACTTGATTTATTAATTCCTAGGCTAGAATTGCCTGCTTGAATGTAATTTTAAACTGTTTGACAGATGTGTGATCTGTGGCAATGATTTTGCAACCTGAATTTATTTCCTTTGAGAGAAAGTGGGGAGCACAGAAAAAGGTTCTGCTGCAAAAGAAAAGTATTTGCTACTGCTCTTATGTCAAATTAAATCAATTAATGTTAATAGGCATTGGTAAGCAAACGTAACTTGAAGGACTTCGGTGTGCAAAACAGTGCAGAACAGATGTTTCTAGGTTTAGCAGTTACCAGAAATAACTGGTAAAAATAAAGAAGTTGCAAAGGAGGTATCCACACAGATGAGATGCTTATAAGAACTGATGTCTCTCTGATTACTTGGCCTCATATTAGATAGAAATTGTCTCTAATGATAAAACAGTCATATTTGCTTAAAGTCACCCAAACAATTCAACATTACCAAAGTCTGTGGTGAAAAGAGGTTTTTTGAACTATTTTCAAATTTTGTTTTGTTTTGTTCTTCCTGTTTTGCCTGGCATTATTGCTTGGTCTTAGTTTCCAGGAAGGAACACTATTGAAGAGGAGGGAATTTTCTTCCCTCCTGTTTAGCAGGCTAGAAGAAACTAGGGATTTGTGGTTGACATACATATCTGCCCTTCCTTAATGACCTTTCACAAATTGCACTTCAGTTGAATAAAAGTAAATAGCTGTTTCATTTGGATTTCACAGTTTATGGATCTTCTCTAAAATGTGTGCTGAAGAACTCACTATGTTTTCTTCCTTTTGTTCACGTTGACACAGGCTTTTTTCAAGATTACAGTGAATTGTAAAAGTGGTCTTTCTTTTGTGCTGTGTTCATTCCTGGGAAAAAAAAAATCAGTGAATCTTGTGCTGCTAAGCTCTGAGAAAATGAAACTGCCCTTTTAGAAATCTTGTTCTTTGGGTATTGTCCACATGTGTAATGAACTGTATTTTTCCCAAACCTGGGGAATGTATAATCACAGAATTTTTATTTTTAAAGCTGTAGGCTTGTTTGTTTGTCTTTAAGATCAAATCTGATAATTCTTGGAAAGACCTTGCGGGGTCTGGGGGGCAGAGCTTCATCTCCCATGTGATTACATTTGACCTGAAAGATTATAATTCCTTATAAGCAGGAGGGGAAGAACCATGCAGGTATCTAGCTTACACAGTGCCTTGTGACTAATGCTTTTTACGTGACGATGGTAGGAATAAATCTAAAATCTGGAGAAATATTTTATGTTCCTGTAGGCATTGTGGGATACCACAGCCTAAAGATACAGATCCACAATATTAAAGTTTTCTTGTAGATCTCTGTAAATTTGAGAAGAGCAGGGAATAACCTATACTTTACACATGTGCCATCTTTAAAATATTGAAAGCTAGATTATCTTAATTGGCTAGGACTAATACCTTTTTGGTGAAATGGGAGAGTGGGCTTTTCTGTGTAGAGCTGTGTGTACCCAAAGTCTAGGCACCTCTTTACTTCTGCCAATTTCTTAAGGCTGAAATAGATTTTTTAGAATAAAACTCATTAAATGTGAACCGAAGTTTTGAAACCGTTTCTATATTAGCAATGCAAGCATTAGGCTTGAATAAAATGACATACCTGAAATGTATTGTTTCTTTCATACAATATTGCAATTAAACAGAAATCCAGTGGATATTCACATGTGCTACAGGTTTGTGCAATAAACTTAATTAAATTTTGTGATGTAAAAACATTTTATGTTAAATGTGTACGTTTTTTCTATTCAATTTCATTGGTTTCTGTTGGATTATGGTAAGGATGTGGTTCTTTCCTCCTTTGGAATCCATGGCTGGCTTTTTTTTTTGGTTGGACAATTCTGCTTTACACATAAAACTGAGGTTTTGATAATTTTCTTTCTTTTGGCTATGACAGTTATGAAACTGGGATTTTTTTAGTGCTGTAGAAACAGCTACGTGGGGGGGTGGGGAAGCTTGCTGCTTCTTGTTGTTACAACTACTTGCACTCTTTTTCTCTAAACTTTCTTTCCTCTCTGCTGTCTGAGCCGGAACGTTGGGTTAGGTGGATCTTTAGCATGACACAGATTTTATTTTATCATCTAACTGCAGAGCTGGAATTCTAGTGGTTTTTAATTCTTGAAAAGTCCTAGTTAAAACATTGTCGTTGATTTGATAGAAAAATGTGAGCAGCAGATTTGTGTACCATGAACAGTTTTTTTTTGTATTTGAGTGCTGTAGAGCAGTTAGTTTGGGGAAGTATAAGCTGGACTTGAGTAATGTTCTGTATCCACAGTAGAATTACCAGTAATGAATTGGATGGTTATTGTTTAACTTCTTTTACACCAGATGTCAAGATTTCTTCCCTACTTTGGCTACTAGTGTTTATTTGCTGTTAACTCCTTGCTTTAAACAGGGCTATGATTTCTTTACTTCAGCCTTTGGTTTGTTTTTTTTCAAAGACTCTGTGTGTGTGTGTATGTGTATGTTTTAGGAAGATGGGAAGTAGAAGAACTCAAAGAAAACACAGTGCCTGGAGACAGAGGATTAGTGTTAAAATCAGTGGCAAAACATCATGCAATATCAGCTATGCTAACAAAGGCATTTATTTTCGATAAAAAACCTTTGATTGTTCAGTAAGTATTCCCTCAGATTTTTTACTTAATATTTATTATTATTAAAAACTTTAAGTCAAGAAAGTAATGTGAACCCCTGTAGAAAAATACCGACCTCCATACAGCATTGACCTATATCCAGAGCCATCAGAACTGTAAGTATGAATGATTTAATAATCAAGTAAGATTGTAGTACACTTGTTAAGAAGTGATATTTGAACTCTTTTGAAATATTTTTGGACAGAAATCTAATACTTTACAAGATTGCTGAAAAAGCTAATTAATTTTCAGTCTTGCTCTAAAAGATCTAAGTCATATGTAGTTTGAGTACAGTGCTTTTCCACTTACAGAATACTGCTGTGTAGCTCTGTAAAAGCAACTTGAATCTTGAACGTATTATAGCAGGATTCGCGATGATGAGCACCATGGCAACGTGACTACTTTTTTCTGATACTCAGGCTTGCTTTGTTGTACTTACAGACATATCCAGCTAACTCCTCTGGCTGAATTCAGTGTTTCAAAGATGGCACAAGCTTTCTAGAACTCTTGCCCATTTCTACTTC
>VZTL01046286.1:0-14903 GCA_013400535.1 Scopus umbretta | reverse complement strand
AGCATATATTACACAACTGGCACTTACTTGGCAAATCACCCACTCAGGCACTGACCTTGGCAGCATCACAGGGATAACCTCTATGTGAGGAAGGACTGTTCTTCAACAATGTCTCCAAAATGTTTGGCACCAAAGTACTTTTTTAAGAAAGCAAGCATTTCTTCCACTCTGTATTTCAGTTGAAAACCAGCATTTTCTTTTGGCTGCAAAGGAGACATCCTGTCCATGACTTTTCATATATTCTTCATATGGCGTTCCAGATTATTTGATATTGCATATAAATGCCATTGCACAACCATCCCATTTTGTGGATGTTCCCATGTTAGAGAGCAATGGGTGTATTCAGAGACTTGCTCAACTTAAATGATCTCCTTGTTAATTATTTGAGGAATTATGACAGAGTGCTTGGGGCTGGAATGCCCTGTTAGAAAGTCTACTGAAGGAAAAATGGAAAACAATCCAAATACTGGTGAAATTGAGATTTGTCTCTTCCACTGCCATGCTATCTTGTGCACAGTAGTGAAACAAAGATTGGGGACATTGGTATGAGGAGTAGTCTTTTATTGCTTTAACAAAGTAAATCTATTTGCTTTAATGGTTTGCTGGAGGTTATATACTTACTCAAATCATGTAGAAACTCAGTGCCCAATTCTACAAACATGGGAGTGAATGCTATTAATTTGTGTGAGCAAAGTTAGCAACATGTTCAAGGCATTATAGTATATACCTTTTGGACAGCTACTTTAAAGAGGGATGGGATCCCATGAATCCTAGAATGAGATTTGGTAAGTGTTTTTAAGCGCACACCAAAGATGAAAATCAGTCTTGTGAATAAGAACCTAAGGCTCTCAAAGAAACTTGGGGTTAGTTTTGAACATGATTGGAATTCTGATTGCTAGAAAGAAACAAATGTGTTAGTCTTCCAATTTGCAAAGAAACATGAAATTGAACAGAGGCAGAGATGTTTATTACAATGCAGATGAAATTAATTCCTACAGACTTGATATTGATTTGCATTTAGTCTCTAAAGAATAACTGAAATTTCAGTGAAGTCAAATAGTAGGATGTCTCCTTGCTATGCACAACAAATTCGAAGTCTTTGAATCAGGAGAAGGAAAGTCACACACAAATACATAGGTATTGTAAGCAATTTACACTCTATTCAGTGCTTGCCACAGAAAGCCTGTTAGGTGGAACATGGACATTATTTTTAAATAGTGTGGGTGCAAATACTATTACGAGTTTTAAAGAATATAGTCATTCTGAGAATTATTCTTGCTAGGAATGATTGCACTAGTGAGCTAGCAGATCTTTGCAGGTAAACACTTTAAGAAGCCTTCTAAATAGTGTTTTGCCCATATGCATCCCCATACTTACTACCAGATGGCATAAAAGTGGCATCACATGTTAATCTCTCTCTTTTTCTCTTTTGCTTCCACTGTCACTCATTGTGATGAATGGAGGGTCTCAGCCAAAATGACAAACTGTGACAAATGCCTGGGGCGCAGATGAGGAAACAAGACTCTTTTCAGGTCGCAACTTGACTATTTCAATGATGGTGGGAAGGGACAGGAACTAGGCCTGGTCCGATGGGTTCTGCAGCTGGCTTTCATCACCTTTCTGACCTGGAATAGGGAGACATTTGGACTAGTTGGGGCCTTTAGCTTGTCTCTTTCTGTGTCTCCATGCTCTGAGGCTGCGGTATGCACTGTGTTGGGTGCTGGCACTCCCGGACTGTGTGTGCCAGCCTTGATCATCCATGAAAACCAGACTGGGTAGAGATTTCCTGGAGGACTTCACACAACATTAATTTGATTCCATTATCTTCAAAAAGAACATCTCTGTTCAGAAGACTGTGAATCAGGCAGCTGAAAAGATTTTTTAGAGGATGGGCAACAGGTTACAGAAAATGGCCCGAAAGGCCAAAATGAAGAAAATCTTAAACTCTGGAGTTTTTCCAGGTGAAGATTTTCTTTGTAGCTGTTGAAGATGTATTTAGCAGCTCTTCCTCAATTTGTCTGCCTTGGATCTGAGAACAACATTTCTCCTAGCATGGGTCACAGGGAGATACAGGATCTTTGCATTTAAGTGATCTGTCCTTGCACTGCCAGATAACGTCACAAAGTCAATAGCGGGAAGTTGCAAATTGCCCTTTCCTGTCCAGCATATAGTAAGCCCTTCTTGTATCTAAAATCTAGGGGGTCTCTCTAAAGAGTAATGCTCCTCCGTGCTAGTGCAAACACTACTTGCTGGATAAATAAGAGCTTTCTCTCACACAGCTATATTGCTGTGGCTTGTAACTCTTGCACAAAGGTCTTAAAGCAGAAGGTTTCTCTCCTTTGCCCCAAATAAGCACTTTCAGCTTTTTGGATTACAGCTGAGATGATTGCTTCACAACCTAACAGCCACAGCAAACAAAATACGATGACATGAAATTCAACAAAGATTTTTGATGAACAGACATCAACAAGTAACTGTAGATCTGTGAACATGAGTGTTTAATCATGCTATTTAAAGTTCTTGGACTTCTTTATTTATAGTCATTTCTATGTCTTGTCAGTGTGGCATCTGAGTGGCTCACAAGCAAAGAATTACCCCAGTTGCAGGGGGGAAGGAGCAGAGGAGGCTGAGAGAAGTAGCAGTCACACAGAGCATTTGCAGAACAGCCAAGATCACAATCCATCCTTCCTCCCCTTTATGAGTTCCCCATCCTTCCTTCCTTTTACTAGACTGTTGGCCAAATAAATATGTGCCTTCTATCCAAAGGTCTTTCTCCTGGTTTTATCATCATGATCGAGCTAATTGGGAGCAGGAGGGTAAATGAGGCATAGCTGATGTACATGGCATGATGCCCAGCTGACGCTACTATTAAGCTGATGCCGGAAAAGTTGGGAAACCATAGCCTGGCACTGAATAATAGGCCTATTGCAACTCAAGTGTGGGGCAGAGGGAGATTTTCCTGCAGCTGGCACCTTGTCTACAAGTGGTGTACAAGAGAAAGTAATGAATGACTTGACTCTTTATGTTTCCTACGTTCATTTTATCGCAGTTCATCAGGCACCCATGAGTCTGACTGATGACTCCATATAAAAAACAACAATCATTTCCCTTAAGAGAAGTGAGTGACAGATGAAGAATAAGCTGCAATTATAATCTCCCTTTTCATGGGTTAGGTTGGCAATTTAACAAACTGTGCTCATTAACTGATTTAAGTTCCAATTCCCTGTTTTTATATCTGATGTGAATATCTTTAAGTTAAACATTGCTTGTGATGCGGGATAACATCTAACAGCTGACATCATAAATAAGGAACACTGGAGATAAACTAAATTTTCATTTCAAAATGAATTTGCTCCATCAAGATAAGGTACCTGGCACCTCACTCAGCACTTTTTCCATTAAAAGCCCATGTTTGCCCAAAGGGAAGCATCTGTTAAGATCACTGCTGCCACATGGAAGCCTTTTCCCATATGTACTCCATACAAAATGAAACGAGGACATAAATTTTTTCATCACAAATGAAATGCGTTAAGCAGAAGAGAAAAACAGCTATGTAAAAGTTGAACTGTGCCTGTTAAATACGGGTGAAACTTGCCTTTTCCCCCTATAGTCTGATCTTCTCTGAATATGCAATCTGCTCTGAGTGCCTGACTTTGGAGGGACAAGGCTGAGCTGCTTAGATGAGACAGTCAAATCACCAAAGATTTTTTTTAAGCTTCAGGGCTATTAATGGGTATGTTACTGCTTGGTTGGAGATGGTGATGATTTACAGGAAACCTGTGGATAATTAAAGGCTGCACAGAGCGGTTGCCATTAAAAAGCAATTATTTACCATTGATTAGCATATTATGGTGAGGCTAATTAAGCAGAGGAACAACTTATTCAGGGTTTTGATGAATCCACCATTGCCAGGAATTTTCTTTAAGGTTGGCTGCTTTTCTAAAAGGTATGTGCACATTCAAACAGGAAATCATGGCTGAAATACTCCTAGCCTCCTTTTGTAAAGGGTTGTATTTTAATTAGCCCAGTATTTCCTTCTGTTTCTTCCTTCTCTGGTGTTAGAAATGTTATAGGTTTTTGTGTACTCATAACACAAGATATTGAGACATTTATTTGGGTGGAGCAGCCTCTGGTAAAGGGTTATTCTTTAATGCTGATCTGTATGTATCTCCCTTTCTCCCTCACTACAAGTAGCTGCAGCCAGAAGGGATTGAACAGTGGAGGCTGAGAACTGACTCATGGCTCCTTTGCTCTACTGTTGGTGGTGTGCCACATCTAAAATGCGTTCTCATTGCAGAGCTATATATAGGGAACTTCCAGATTAGGTACAGAACTGGTTCTTCAAGGTTATTTTCCCTCCATAAGAGCACAGGAGTTATCTGGGGAAGGATGGAGGGGCTGGGGACAGAGACATGGCAGAGACAGTTGACAGGCTCTTGGAGATCAAAAGAGTCATAACCAGGAAAATACTCCTATGACCCTGCACCTCTCCACTGCAGTGTCTAGCAGTAGTGATTAATCCATGCTCAGAACTCTAGGAAGAATTATAGCTGCATGGGCACTTCCCACACCATCCTATTTTTCTATTCTAGGGATTTTTCCCTGTCCCTCAGTCCCTTCTAGCAGCTGCCTTTTTGGGGTTCCTTGTCCCTCAATCCCTTTCAGCAGCTGCTGCTGTGAATTTGCAACTGCTCTTTCTGTGTGGGCTCTGCTGCCATATGGCACCGTAATTCTTCCTTACTCACCACAGCTCTGCCCACTCTCCTAGTATCCATGGCATTATTGAATAGTACATCAGTTTGTTCTCTGAAGAGAACGTTATGTGTTTTGGCTATTAATCATGAATCCAGTGTTTTTATTCCGCAGACCTGAAGGCTTAATTAAAGTGATGCCAATTCTTTTGTTCTGAATCGTCACTCATTCTCTGCAGTCTATGGAAAATTTTCCTCTTTCCACCCATCCTTACCTGGTCTGCAAAGCTCTCATCAGAGGGGAAGAAGATGGCCCCAAATGTGTCATCTCCAAAAGATACAGTTTTCAACAAAGCATATCTTAGAAAAATAATGGGGATGATTTGTTCAGCTGGACTGGGAATATTCACTCAACACGGTGTCCATGAAATCAAACATCTATGCTGTAGGTTGTCTGGGCTCATCTTTCGCAGTCTATCAGTGCATTGGCTCCTGTTTGAAGCCTGTGATGTCAGGGTGCTGTGGGTAGGCAGGTTGGTTTATCTGTCTCTATCTGGGCTTTGGAGCTTTTCTCTAGTAGCACAACACCTAGAGAAGTCAGCTGGAGAATGAAAGGAAGGGGAATTTAGCTAGTTTTTTCCCCTCATTCTCCTACTTTTTATGTTACATTCCCTCTCTATGTTTCTTGCATGCATGTGAATAGCTATGAGCTGTAATGATCTTCCATTTCTTCTTCAAAGACCCTCAATTAACAACACAGCTGGATCAGGCACAAGGGCACCTGCTTTTGCCTGCCAGGCTGAAATGTCTGGTGTACCAAATCTTGTGGCAAGCAACACTGTTCTCGACCTGTCATATCCTTATGCTCTTTTCTAGAAGAAAAGAGAAGATACTGTGTAGCTTTAATGCTATCTGTCAGAAAAATTAAATCTTTATTATACTATACTATATTTCTTGGCCTCATTTGGTCACCTACTGTAAACTACTCACTAGGTAGCAAAACCCCTATTAAGCTAAGAGCAACCTGCCTGAAGACCATAGGATCGAACAGTTAAACTTTTACATCCAGAATTGCAAGATGTCAACTGATAGCATCTTTGCTTTCTTCTTTGTTGCAAGTGAAGTGCCTCACACAGAAAACCAGGATGGCATATAAATGAATAATAAATATCGCTGAGTAACAGCTGGAGTTTCTCAGGGTGCCTGTGCTCCCTTCAGTGAAATGCTTCCCTGTATAATTTACTAGGTGTCTCTTATTAAAGCGGAGATAGTATATACAATTACAGTTAACAAAACGATACCTCTGAACAAAAAGGGTCACTGCGTTGCCTGGAAACTGTTAGTCTGTCTCAAACTGAGCGCCCGCTATTGCAGACCCGTGCTAATTTGTGCTGCTTTTGAGCAGGAGAGGCTATGGGAACTCAGCCCAAGAGCCAGACACTTGTTTGCCGGCAGGAGGAACCCTGCCGTAGCTGTGAGGTCCTCCTCACTCCAGGTGCAGAGTCACCTCGACAGGGTAAATGGCGTTTGACTGCGCACCACAAAGCTACGGGATGGGGATAAATCCCAAAGTCTCTGTATGTGGGAGCCAAGGGACAGCGTACGTGCTCCTGATCCTGTAAAATAGTTCTAGACGTAACGTGGCTGTCGAGACTCTGCTCTGAATGCTGTTCCCTTCAACAGGGGCATAGCAGCAGCTTCAGGCTCGGAGCAAGAGGCAGGGGTTTAGCTTGAGGATAACTTTTGTGCATATATTAATAAGCTTGTTTCTTCGGTTCAGTGGTAGAGGAGCATTATGGACTTTTTCCTATGATATAATGTCACAATTAGTTGTGAGAGCCACTGAGCCTATTATAAGGGACATTTCATGCAATCATGTTTGCTGAAAAATTTTTCATGCTTGCAAGAACAAGAATATATACGCAATTATTTTCAGAGTGGCAATTTTCTCCATGTGGATTTAATTAGAAAATGAATAAAGAGAAAGTAGGTTTTTTTTGTTTTGCTTTCTTTTTACAAACTCAAGTTTCAGGAAATGAGTTGCATAAATGTTGCTGTCTTGGTAGCCTTTAAAATTATAATAATAATAACAATAAAATCTTGTTCTCAAAAGGCCAGGAAGGCATTTGATGTAAATAGACTCAGCTCCATGGAAGCTCATGGATTTTTGCCAATTTATACCAATTTAGAATCTGTCCTGACCTTTCATTTGGGGATATAAAGTGCCCTGACGGCAACTGCAAATTTTGAAAATGGCAGAGTTCTTTTAAGACACGTTTTAAAGAATAATTGAGCCTTGAAAAGAGGAAGATTCAGTGACAGAGAGTCTACAATAAGTGGGGTTTTTGGGGGAGGGAAGACAGTGAATCATATTTTCTTGAGGCCATGACTCTGTTACTCAGAGTTATATTGAATTGGACCTCAGTATGTGAGAAAGAGCTGCCTGATTTTGACAGATATGCTCACAGATCAAGGTGCTTATTCAATGACAGTTATGTTGCTAGAATTGGATCTTGTGATAAATACAAATAAAACTCTTTGTGAAAGACAGATGAAACAGGTAGCATCTTTCCAGCCTAGCTGCCTACCTAACCCCTTAGGCACTGATCTTCCTAGGCGTGTCAGTGAAGGAATGCTTGAAAAAACCTTCTTGACGCTCACGTACGCTCATGCTGAGGAGACAGGTAACTGTTTCCTACCCTCAACTGCAACCAGCAGTCGTGTCCTCTTTGCATCTTCACTGCCAGTTAGTGCTTATTCTTGGGAATAGGAAACCCTGAATCCAGATGTTCTTTATCTGAGGAGGGTATGATTTCATTCAGGCTGTACTGAAGGGTGGCCAGCTCCCAGCCGTGTGGTGTCCTGGATAACAGCAGACTTGGCTCCCTTGAAGCTGCACCGTGCAAAGGGCGGTGCACTTTGCAGAAGGCAAACAAAGCCAGTGTTCTCGTCTGCGACAAGCGACGGCACCCTTCCACCTTCAGGCGTTCCTCTTCTGCTCCCTCCTACTGGTGGCAGGCACCCAAAGTGGAAGTGTGCCTGTGCCTGAATTACAAGCCTAAATTGGATACATAGTCTCTGCATTAAAAAGGGGATGGGAATACACTCTGTATCAAAAAGTTATATACTCATGCTGCAGTACTTGAGAGGAGTTGTGAATGGGAAAGAGCTTCACGTTGCTCCTCTGTGTGAGCTGCCATCACAGAGCAACACAAGTGGATCTTTGATCTTCCTCCTACCTACTTTGTTTTCCTTTCCTGCAGTAAAACACCTTTGTTCTCTCGCTTATTACTTATGCCTCTGCCTTCACCTGGGAATTTCTGCCCATATCTTCTCTCCTTCTTAATATAACAGTTCTTGTTTGTCCCACTCTGCCAGAGCAACTGAGGGCTGCAGCCCTCAAGAGCCATTTTTGTAGCCCTGCCTTGCATACCTCGCTGTTCATGGGGTAACATTTGCCTGATAACCCAGCTCTGTGCTTTGCATGTTGAGTTGACAATAATAGCCAGAGCTACTGTGAAGTTTCTCCCATGGATGCATACTTCCATGTCTGTTTGACGTCTCTTCACTTGCCAGCACTCATGCTGAGGCTATGCAGCTGGAGTGGAGTAGTCATCGGTAAGTCTTATTTTGCTAATCGTTCTCATGTCACACAAAGTAAGGAGGCGAGAACACCTCTGGTACAGGTCTAGTGATCAACTATTTTCTGATTCCTGGCATGACATATGAGTTATCAAGGACAGTGTCTGAATCAAATAACCACCTCCTTAGTTCTGAAGCTGTAAAGGCAAAACCAGCAAAGCTCTGTTTGATGGAAGAAGCAAAAGAAAAACAACAGGATATATTATGGAAAAAATCTATTTTAGCAGCTATGACATGAATTGCAGAGTGGGTAATTTCAGAATCAATTAGAATATTCTGTATTTTGAGAGATAAATGACTGAATAATAACTGCATGCGTTTTGGAGTTACAAGTGAATTGAAAACTCCAGAGTTTGGTGTCCAAGATATGTGTTTGCAATAAGACTGGGATGAGGTTGAATACAGAGAAACAAAGTAAGGCAAGTTGTTGCAGGGTATTTAAAGGGGAATAAATCTTATAGTACCTAGGTAGATAGACTGCAACAAATGAGCAGCATTAACTGGAGAAACATACACTGGAACGTAGAGGGGCTGCTGCTCTATCAGTAGATACTGCATTACCTTATCTGAATATTTATGTGTAGGAAATAACATAGTACATTAAATAATAAAAAAATCACTGTAGTGAAGCTAAGGTGTTGGAATAGAGCAATGTATTTATTACAAATCAAGCAAGTTAGAGTTAAAAGAATAAAAAATACAAGGAACAAAGAATTAGCGTAGTGCTTCATAAGCAAGCATTGCTTTAACTGGCTCCATCTTAACTCTGCTCCAGAATTTAAAAAAAAAAATAAAAAAAAAAAAGAAAAGAAAAAGAATCAGGTCTTTGCCTATGTAGACATGAATGTAATTTAACAAAACAGGCTGAATCATGAATTTAATTACACAGCAAGTGCAAGTAAAGTGGTTGTAATTCTGTTATGGGAATGTGACAGTGATAAACTTATTCACATTACATTCTGTTGCTAATTCAATTTCCATGCACAAGCCCAAAATGCTAGGTTTTGTTCTGTCAGTACAGATATAACAAAACCAGTATAAAGGAAGACATGTTTTGTAGCTCTTTCAGTAGCTGGATATTAAAAAGCTATGTTTTCCTTCCTAATAAATGTTATACTTACAGTTGAATGAACAAAAGCACAGTTTTATAGCCAATCTTTATGTCTATGAATGATAAATACTGCATTAAAAAAATTTGAAGCATCCACAGTAAAATTATACATGAAAACCCACGCTGAAAATGAGAGAGGGATAAATTTGAAGAAAATCTTAGTGACATCTAGGAAATCTATGGGAAAAGAAAATTCACTCCCTGCCTGACTCCTCTGCTTCTCATCATTATCACAGGAGCATTAACTACACCTGCACTTCACAGCCACAACCGTATTACTAATTAAAATGTTAATAACTTCTCAAAATGAGTCTACATATTTGCTCTTCAATTCTGTGCACTATATGAACTGCAATCCCTGTCTCTGCCAATCTTGGATTTTTGTTACAAGGTGGTGAAAGCTCTGGAAAATGTCTATGTTGTAACAACCTAATTAGTTTTAGAATGGGCGGTTTAAAGATCTGTTGTCTAGATGACATAAAATTTCAGAAGAATACACAATTTTTGCCAAAAGTTAACAATTTTAAGTTCATTTCACTTTTTTTTTTTTTCCTTTTTCCAAGTTTCAAAGCTGAGTGTGGGGGTCAACAGTTGGATATACACAACAAAGCCAACTCCTGCTGGGAAGGGGAGAGCAGTGCGTCACCATCCCCTGGTGTATAAGCCATGTGCTGATTTTTACCCACTGTTCGTATGTGAGGTAAGTGTGGAAGACAGGACTGCAGACTAACTATGTGTATATGCGAAGTAGCTGATGTTGGTAAGCCCTTTCCCTAAGGTAACCTGTCTAAGGGTATGTTGTTCGTACCATTACATTCATCACAGAAACCCATCCATGGTGTTGTTGTTGGAGAGGTTGTATAAATAATACCATCATAAAGTTGCTGTTGATGATTTGACTTGCCAGTTTCCTTTATTGACTTTTGATTTGTATTCTACAGGATTTACAGTTGGCTAAATAAAAGCTCTGGTTCCTTGGCAATGATGTGTGTACTGTTCATGGCGAGGTCTCTGTGAGGAAAGGATGCACATACTTCTGATGCCAATATAAAGCTTCTGACACAATAATAGCAACAGGAGTATAATGCCAAGTATAATGTATAATCTAGTTTACAAGAAGAAGAAACAAATTTAAAATGTTTCATTAGATCTTGAACTTCTCAATATCATAGCGTGAACCACCTAGTAATTTACCCAGTGGGAGAGCAATAAATGGCCAAGTTCTGCACCAGAAAAGCCATTTTTGGCAAAATAAAACATTTGGGCTTTGGTTTTTGTTTGACATTTGGCAATAGAAACTGTTCTGGGGAAATAAACGTGACAGAAGTGGTATATTGAAAGTAATTTTTAGGGAAGCCCTGGTAATGCCAAAGTTTATTCATCTGTGGCCCATGGATCCATTGTACGCAGCCCTCAGAGGGGCTGCCTGTGAAAGACTGTTCATTGTCAAGGGGACCAAGGAATCACCAAGGCTGCAGTCACTTCCAGCTGTTTGGAGACTGAAGTTTGTGCCTGGACACACGGGGTCCAGGGTCCTCAGAGCTCACAACGGTCTCACCTCACCAAACCACCCACCAGTTGGCTCTCAGAGGGACCCCAGGGACACACTCCCACCCATAGGTGTCTTTCTGTAGTCGTTTGTTAATGGCCATCATGTTGCTGAGGGTGGTGGTGGAGGATTTCTGTCATTTGCTACGTAGTCCCCAGCCTCACTGGCCAAAGTGGCCTTCTAGGAGCAAAGTTTTGGGGATCCCTGTCCTCTGTCAGTGTTGGCTCTAAAAGAAAAGAGGGAGACAACAACACAAGAAGACAATTTGCCCAACAATCATGTCAAACAGTTTATTATTTTTGTAATTCTTTCAAAAGGACAGTGTTGGTGTCATCACATGTCCCAGCCTGTGAAATGAGGAGGATCACTGTTATATACTACTGGCTCTAACTGCTGATGTCTTTGTATCTTTCTGACCTAGCTCCTTTTTAGTTTACAGTTCTCCTTCTTCCTCATGTCTGTCTTGATGCGTGGTCCCAAGCCTTATCCCAGCTATGCCCTCAAATGATGATTGATCTGGCTACCCTGATAATGAAAGCTATTCCTGCTACTTTCCCTGAAACAGAAATACAAGGAGTTGTTGGTCACCATTGCTCTCAGCCTTAGGAGGCTGTGTTCCAGAGCAAAGAGACAGATAACACAAGTCAGTGAGTGTTCCCATTGATTTATAAAAATGTCTAAAACATTAGACCCAAAAGAAAGTTCTTGGGGTGCCAATCACATTTTTGAAAGTTTTCTTTGTATCTTTGTTATCTGTTGCACTGCCCCAATAGGATATAAAGAGCATGGTGAATATTTGGTATTTTCATTTCAAGTAGGTGCTTGGAAGTCTAGACATAAAATATCTGCTGTTACTGAGAATAGAAAAGGCGGCTGGCAGAAAAAATGGAATTTTACATAGGTAGAATAATGTAAGGTTTCCTCTGCAGTAGTATGTCTCCTATTCATCTTTGAGAAGATGCTATTCATGAGGCTTCTGAAATTACATTGCCAAAAATGTTTCTTTTTTACTACCTGTCTTAAATTTCTCTTCTAGCTTTACAGTGAAAATGTGCTTTCCTGTCTTTTTACTGTGACTCAGTTATATCAGAACTTCTGAATTTTGCTGAGAGGGTTTAAACTGTTTTAATTAATTTTACAATATAAGAGTCATTCTAGGTAAAACAGGGATATATTTCTGTCCAGAAAAAAAAAAATTTTCAGTCTAACAACAGGAAAATACCAGGCAGGGAAGGGCATTATCACTTAACCAACCAGTGGGCAATAAGATCATGATTTTGGGCACGTCCTCATGAAGGCTGACATCAGCCTTTGGCTAAGGCGGGAATAAATGTAGTCCAGAGTTACTATCCCTTGGAAAGGAAAGAAAATGTAAACTGAAGTCCTGTGTACCTGCTCCATTTCAGGAGTCATCCAAAAAGAAAAGAAATAAGCACTGTGGCCTGAAAAATTTTACTTTTTTCCATTCCTTCAAAGCAAGTGACTAAAGAAAGCACCAAAATACTTTTCGGCTCCTCTTTTCTTGTGCACACAATCACTTTAGAAAATTTGTGTTGTTTATAGGTGGAACAGAATATATGAAACAGCATATAAGTAGTTCTTTTGATTCCTGCAGCCACTCAGTTTCTCTTTGGATCCATTAGGCTGCTGTATACTCACTACCTTAGCATGTGCCCTGCTCAGCCAGTTGCATGTTTCCAGTGCAATCTGGCCTTTTTTACTGCTTCTTAGTACAGAAGAAACTCAAAATGAACTTAAGCAAGCACTAGGAAAATAGACTTTCTCATATACACCTTACCTCACAGCTCGTGTAAAGGAAGTTAAATAAATAGAAGTGAAGTGGAGATCAGTTTTTCTTCAAACTAGAGGTTTGAAAACATAATTTTAAATATTTAAAATTGAAAGCCTAAGGAATTTGTTAACCAAGCCTAATTTGTGTGTGTAAAATTAATCAGCTAAATATATACTTCATTGTTCCACCCTGGTTAAAGGAGAACTGCAGCCAGAGACAAAGACCTCAAAAATAGGTGTATTGATGGATTAATATAAATAAAACAAAAATAGGTTCAAGACTCTTTATCTAACTTATATGAGCTTTTAAAAAGGATGAATGTTAGTCATGGCTGTTTCAGGATTCACTTTAATACATATTTGATGAGATTTGAAAGAACTCAGAAATTCTCTTTTATTTAGGCTTTTCTAAATACTAAAGTGGAATCAACCTTGGATTTAAAGGAATATTAGCTCTCTCCTCACATATTCTGTCTAGTCTTGTGAGAGCTGCCCATTGTACCCAAATACAACAGTTTCTTTAGCAGTGCTGAATCTTAGACACTAAAGACAGCCTCTCCTCAATGGGGGTTACTACAAGGGGAAAAAAAAATTTTCAGCGCGTCAGAGAAGGGACAATCTAATCCTCTTTGCTGGTACATCTGCTCTGGCAGTTTTGCTCTACAAATCAAAAGGCATCCCATTAATTAAAGTTCCTTTTTCTTTCATTTTTATTCAGCTCAAGAAAAGTGACCAGCATTCAAAAAAAAAAAAGTTTCAGCCCACTTTAGCCACAAATATCCACCAGCAGAAGTGTATGCACTTTGTCTGGTTTCTGCTTTCTTCTCTCTCTCTCCCTTTCTCTCTCCCTTTCTCTCTCCCTTTCTCTCTCCCTTTCTCTCTCCCTTTCTCTCCCCCTTTCTCTCTCCCTTTTTCTCTCTCTCTCCCCCACCTCCTTTTCCTTCTCTCCCTCTTTCTTTCTCTTTTTATGGAGAACCTTCTCCTTTGGCAAAGTGCAATACATTCAGAGAGTCTTACAAAACAAAGCTTTCAGTTCTTGGTCAGCAACAAACTCATCTTTGTTCATGCAGCTCTATTAAGGAAAGAAGGCCAATTTTATGCAGGTTTCTATGGTCTGCAGCACAAAGGCATCTATCTGCATGCAAGCTATCTGGCAGGCACACAGCAGACTATGAGATCATCTATTTTAGTGATCGCCAGCTGCAATGAGGAACTGTAAAAAATTATAAACTGGTTTATATAGTGCTTTTATTTTTCCAAACAGGCGGCACTACAGATTTATGCATTGTTTTGTGGACAGATAACAAGTGCAGCTAATGGGGTGCCTTCACATCTAGATCTCAGGATCTTGTCTGCATTTTCCCCTAGGAGTCTAGGTCTGTTTTCATTGGATACTAATGTCATCTGTCTTAAGCAGGAAGTGATGCTCGACTGCTTTATCCCTGGGGTTTTAACTGTTGTCTAAGGAATTCTGTCCCTTTATTTGATGGACTTTTACTGTGCTTTTGCAACCATCCACTATTATTCCACAGTGGGTGGCCAGCTATTTAACACTTGCCAGTTGCATCATACACTGCCCATAAAGACTATGTACTGTAATTTCACAGCATGAGTAAAATGAGAATATCTCAGAATTTCTTCTGATAGAAAAGGAAGATGTTCTGAGGAGGGAAATTGAATGGAATTAGAAGGGTTTTTATATAAAAAAAAAATAATCAGCACATTATTAATTTAATTCAGTAGAGTACTACAGAGTAACATAGAGCAAATCCAGCTCTTACCTATTGGTTGGGCTACCCCAGGCAGGATCTAAAACTCAGTGGAAGGACCCTCTTTCAATCCAGTTGGGTTTGAACTGGTTCTGTGGTGCAGACTGACTTGTACTGGTGAAGGGTCTGGGCTACATTTAGGTGCAGGGTTCTGTTCAGTGGGTTTCCTTGTGTACTAGCATGCACAGGGGAGAAGTGACTGTCTGTGTAAAGAAAGAGTCAACCAGAAAATGCTTTCCTGCAAGACAGTATTCCCATTACGAAGTGTCCACCTTATGAACAGGTGAGCAAGATACCACATAGTAAGGCATAGTGGGAAATTGCATTATGTCAACCCTTGCACAAAATAC
>VZTL01046283.1:23588-37406 GCA_013400535.1 Scopus umbretta | reverse complement strand
GGGGGGGGGGGGGGGGGAAGTCTTTCTGAGAGGATGTGAGAAGCCATTTCAAAAGATGACGCCTCTCCAGTAAATAAAGCACAAAAGTTTCAGGTCAGCACTGAAATGGTGGATGAGATGGAGTTGCACCCGAAAGAAAACTTGTTCATCCAGGAGGCTTTCAAATCTCGTCGCTGAGATAAAGAAGATCAAAGTGTTTAAACACGTTTATCCACTACTGAGGAGAATTTAGTGCTGGAAACAGAGAGCAGCTGCAGTATAGCTGGCATGTCTAAACTCACAGCAGGGGACTAATTGCTCCTATGGATATAGGTTTGCTTTACAAAAACAGGTCTGAAGGAATGTCATTCTCATTCAGAGAATGATGGAGATCTATTGATAAGCGGTAAAATGCCTATCTACTGTATGCAGCATCATAGGGAGGGACAGAGCTGCTGGGAGCAGAGCTGCAGAGCGGGCAAGGGGGGTGCAGGAGGAGCTTCTGCTTTTATTCAACTTCTGTGGTGCAGGGAAAGATCCCAGCAATTTGCTCAAGATGATAGCATTAGCTTCAAGCCTTCCTTCAGATGTATTAAATAATGAAATGAGGAAGAGTAGCTCAAAGTTGAACCTTAATTCTGTTTGTATAACATATTGTCCTGGGCAGTAGCCTGGAGAGGGGGGCTATTGCCATCAGAGAATTCCAAATTTTCTATAAAAATTGAAATGTTATTTTTATATAAATTATTAATAGGGCATGGGGTGGAGAATAATGAGGCTGTTATCCTTTAAAAAAATAATCTGGTGAACTCTTCCTGGTACAAACACAGCTGTAAAGATACTTATGACAAGTCTGGTGGAAGGGTTGTTATGGCATCTCATTAAACAGGTTCTTTCTCGCAGTCCCAGCACTCAACAGAGGGTGTGTTCTTGTTTTATTAAGGAACCAAGTCGAAAGAAGGTCTGAAGCAAAAGTTAGTTATGGGCCTTTTCCCATGACACAGAAGTTGGTTCTGGCAGGAGTAGGAACTAAATTCCCATTTTTGTGTTTGGGTATGAATATTGAGAGGTTTGAGTACTTCTGTGTAGCTGTTGTGGTTTAACCCGGCAGGCAGCGAAACACCCCACAGCTGTTCGCTCACTCCCCCAATCCCCAGTGTGAGAGAATCGGGGGAAAAAAAAGTAAAATTCGTGGGTTGAGATAAAGACAGTTTAATAGGACACAAAAGGAAGGGATAATAATAATAATAATAATAATAATAACAACAACAACAACAACAACAATAATAATAATAATATACAAGTGGTGCACCATGCAATTGCTCCCCACCCGCTGAGCGATGCCCAGCCCGGCCCCGAGCAGCGATCGCTGCCCCCCCAGCCAACTCCCCCAGTTTCTATATGGAGCGTGACACCGTATGGTATGGAATAGCCCTGTGGGCAGGGTGGGTCAGCTGTCCTGGCTGTGCCCCCTCCCAGCTCCTTGTGCCCCTGGCAGGGCATGGGGAGCTGGAAAGGCCTTGACTACTGCAAGCACTACTCAGCAACAACTGAAACATCCATGTGTTATCAGCATTGTTCTCATCCTAAATCCAAAAACACAGCACTGTGCCAGCTGCTAGGAGGAAAATTAACACTGTCCCAGCTGAAACCAGGACAGTAGCTAATACCTGAATGCCCATTTTTTTTCTTATTTTAAGGGAAACTAAGAAAAATTCTGCAATTCTGATCCACAGCATCTTCCTCATAAAAGTATAGCCCTTAGTATCACCCTATATGCTCAGTAAAAAGCAAAGGCAGCTCAGCCACCCCAGTCTTTCCAGTTGAGAAGGAGACATTTTGCCTCTGGAAGGAAATGAAATACTGTGTGCCGAGTTGTTAGAGTACAGCACAATATGCCAATCTAGCTCCAGCTGTTCAGCCCTCATTTGGTATTTGCAGTTCTTTTGATAACAGCAAATTTCACTACGTGTGTATATAAATGTGTATGTATATATATGTAGATACATTCATGTGTATATGTCCAGCCACATAAGTAAAGTCTATGCTTTGACCTTTTTTAACACTACCTCATACTTGGGACTTTCCAGAAGTATCTAAATTATTACCCTGGAGTTCCAGGATAGGCAACGGAGGGAGAGAAAGGTATTCAGAAGCCACAGACCTCTCTTGTCACCACAAATGAAAACCTTTTCATCGCTCTACCCTTGATTGCTCCTTTGCAGTGGAGACCCTCGTTAAAGCCATTCAAATGTCAATATGCCACCTAAATGTAGGAGGTAAATTCTTCCATGGCTTCCAGAGAAGGCATCACAGCATGCCTACATTTGCCTCAGCACAATGGCCAGCAGGACAGGCTACTAAGGATGCTGCAGTCGGGTAGTTGCAGCATGTGGTGGGCTGCAGAGAAAGAATATAGTTATGAATGTATTCTCTGATGGATTAAAGGATTGAATCATTTGGGATGTCCTAGGACATCTGATCCAGCCTCTTTTTGCTGGTTTGGAAAGGTGCAGGACTTCCTTAAGTATTGTGTCAGACCTGCCAGCCCAGAAGATGCCTCAGGTAGGTGGTGGCATCTCTCAGGGTCAGAAGCATCCTTGATTGGTCCCAGGAGAACCACTGTCCATTCCTCTTTGGACCTGTCATGTGCTGGGGTATGATCACATTCAACTAGAGGAGAAAGACTGTGGCAGAGGCACAGGGGATGGTATGTGAAGAAGTCCCTACGTGGTCCTCCTTGAGCGCACCCTTTTCTCAACATGCTCCCCAGCAGTGCTACAACCCCAGGAAGCAAGGAGATAATGGTGAGGAGCACATCCTCCCAACCCAGAAGCACTGAGCTTCAGGAACAGTGTCCTTGCCCTCTGTTCACATGTAACAACCTCACTAATGTAACAACCGGTTGATTTACACCAGTAAATCAATTACAAATTACAGAATGGGTTCAGCAAGCACTTTTCAGGCACATTGTGCCCCCAAGCAGTGCACAACTATCTAACCCAATCTACCTGTTGGTCCACTCCAGCAGCTACATAATGTTTTAATTTCTAAGAAAACAGCTTTTAAAAATATGTTAAAAGATTATTTAATATCCATTTCATGTGCCATTAATTTGTTACAACGGTTATACTGGGAGCTTTTGCTTTGTACGTCTTGTTAATCATTGGTGTCTAGCATTTTTTCTGCTTATTCTACTCTTAAGAGAATTGCAAACACAAATGTTTCAGTGGAGTTTTTGTGGCGAATGACTTGTCTGGGGCAAGAGGGATAAAAATATTGCAAGGAAGTTGCAGTTTTCCTCAACGTTTTCAAGCCAGAGTATGTCAAAGTTTAGATGTACAAAAACCCTACAAAATGACGAGATAGCACATATAAGGTGATATGCAGGAGTGTTTATAGTCGACGAGAAACGCGGGCTTCACATAGCTTAGTCCACAATTGCCAGCCTTTATTAGGGTCAAGTTTTCCATCCTTGAGCTCAATAGCTGTGCTCCTGTAAACTTCTCAATGTCAGTTTACCTACCCACTGGCAAAAAAATAAAGGGGCAGCAATTACCCCGTGGTTCAAAGCATTTGAAGCATTTTGGATTATAGATCAGCACTGGATAAAGGGAAAGATTATTGCTTCCATTTAACAGCTTTAACAAAAAGTGTATTGATGGTGAGATTATGTTTTATTGTTGGTCAAGTCTGTGCCGAAAGACCTGAAGCCTTTACAGGATAAGAATTGAGCAACAATTATAGAAACATCTGTTGTGAAGTAGGAAATATACTGTGATACTTTCCTAGGCAATACAGAAATTTTTTCCTCTACAAAGACTTTTTTAATATACAGTTCAAATAGGCCAGGAGAAATGTTTCTACTTATGAAATGAACCCAGCAGAAAAAATATTTTTTCCCACAGAAAAAGGAGTAGCTGAAAAAATGATCCAGAAGCCAAAGAAGACATATTTTTTTCACAGTAGTCCAGGAAAATATTTATTTTGGAGATGTTATTGCACAAAAGACATATTTTAATGCTTTGAATTTAGAGATATGGATTATGAACATTTCAAAGCTGTGGTAAGATCCAAAGAAAGGTTTTACATGTGCAGGAAAACTGGCTTTCTAAACTGCTTTGCAAGCCTTGATCAGATGGTTACGTTAATTTCAAACTCTGCAAGTATAGGATCAACTTCACTATGAGAGAGAAGCTGTTGCATTTTGGTACAATTGCTTAGCCCACCTGAAATCTAGGTTAAATGTATCAAATTCCCACACCAGAAGCAACTCAGTTGAGGTCACTACACTTCAGGCTGATGAAAATGTCCTCTTTCTTTGTTCCAGTTGGCCAAAATTGGATATTCTGTCTTTGAGTTCTCCTGGCTTGATAAGTTATTTGCCAAGTTTATTATCGTGGTCAACTGTAATGTTTTGAACAGTGTCATTAGTGAAATGCTGCTTAGCCTTTGTCAAGACAACATTACAATTTTTGACTGAAGGTGTAGGTACTCATCTGCACTGAGAAAACATAGCTTGGGGTGAGACCCATTGACAACTTATGCAGCTAAAAACTAGACATCTCAGTGAGTCTAGAGCTCTTTAACAACTAATATGTAGATGTCTAAAGTTAGCTGAGATAAATCTGCAATGACCAAAGCATAAACAAGCAAATGAGACTTAGATATGGCACAATTAAAAGTAGAACACAAAAGCCAACTTTTTGCACAAAGCATATCTGGTGATCTTGCAACAAGTGAGGAAGAAGAGCTTGATACACAAAAGGAACAGGACAGTGATTCTTTGATGAACATTAAAATGTAATTCTGCCAAAGCTCAACAGGACACCTTCCACATACTCTACTTCTGCTGCCATTTCCCAGAAATCCATTTGTTTCACCTGAAATTATTACACACTGAGAAAATGATCTTAATTCTGAGAAGCCTCCACTGTGTAGCCTTTTCCAATCTGCTCTATAAACTGCTTAAAACCCAGCCTCACCCTTCTTCTTCTTCAAAAAAAAAACAAACCAGCAGAGAGAAAATACTGTGAAATGGCCCCTATGACACAATTGGAACAGATTGGAATGTGCAAAACACTCACTCCACTGGGAGCCGTCCTGGCTGATGAGGTTCAAAATTGACTTGATGTGTGGGCTAAAAAGAAGAGATGCTTAGGGAAAGAGCAGCTCTCCAGGCTTAACTGCCTCTGCAGTTCCTCCCCAAGGATGGCTCAGCCTTCACTCTCCATCCTCCCTCTAATGGTCCTCCCGTGTTTCCTTTTTATCCAAAAGAGGGATGGACAACAAGCCTTAACTCTTTCCCAACTGAATCAGTGTCTGGGGATGATGGTCTCTCCAGGCAAATCTTGTCACCTGTTATGGGTTGATTATGAAGGACCTCCTCCCAGATTTCTAAGCTCTGCCTTCCCCATATATTTCCTGCCAAGGGCTGATTGTGTGGATGATGATCATGATGATAATTATAATAATTTGTTTTTTCTGATGACAAGCTCTCAGCATATGGCAATGAAACATTAGGCCAAAGCCAATAAATATTTCTACACGGGTTGTCGATTTGGTGTGAAAAGAGAGAGGATGTGCAGGTCTGGAGCGTGTTTATAGAATCAGAGAATCATAGAATCGCTTAGGTTGGAAAATACTTTTAAAATCATCAAGTCCAACCTTTAACCTAACACTGCTAAGTCCACCACTAAACCACGTCCCTAAGTGCCACCTCTACACATCTTTTAAATATCTCCAGGGATGGTGACTCAACCACTTCCCTGGGCAGCTGCTTCCAGTTCTTAACAATCCTTCCGTGAATAAATTTTTCCTTATATCCAATCTAAACTGCCTCTGGTGCAACTTGAGGCCATTTCCTCTCGTCCTGTCACTTGCTACTTGGGAGAAGAGACTGACACCCACCTTGCTACAACCTCCTTTCAGGTAGTTGTAGAGAGCGATAAGGTTATGGTGGTGGTTGGGCTTCAGTCGTTGCAGAGGAATATGCTGCCTTACTGAAAGACGTCCTTTGACTCTGCTGAACCCAGTGAGACTCAATTCTGCTTTCAGTCACTGCCTTTTGGAACATACCTATGATCTCTGAATACATCAGCCTTGCCTTTCTGTTCTCTATGGGGGAACAAAATAATGAGAGGTTGTCCTGTGAGCTGGTCTTCATCTGGGAGGATGATTTTCAGCTCATTTCCGCACATGCTGCCTCCACTTCCAGCTTCAGTCTGCTTAGCTGCTGTGTTAGACAGCAAACCCCCAGCCATCGTTTACAGCAGAGGATGATAATGGAAAAAGAGATGGAGAGAAATGTGCAGCACAGAGGCAATCAGAAGCAGCAGTGGCCAGTTTATGTATGTATGTATTTATTTAATCCTGGTTGTGAGTAAGTGCCTCCAACTCATCAGTCTGTCCCCATTCAGCCACGGTGCTCTGAGGGAACACTTGACTTGAGGCACATTTTGAAGCTCTGCTGACTCCAGTGAGACTTAAGCATGTGCTTAATGGTAAATGTCTGCTAAAAGCATTATTCAGGGATGGAGTGGACTACAGAATATGTCTAACTTCTTTGCAGGATCCTCTAGCACCAACGCATAAGGCCCAGAGATGGAGACTAAAGTAGTCTTGACCAGAAATGCCTAGCTAGTCTGTACCTCCTTGGTGAGGACATGTCCGTGACTTCCTTCCCTCAGCCTCCTCGCAGCAACCAGGTTATCTGTGACCATTTCTTGTGCTGTTGAGGGTGGCACTAATTACTGCCATCTCATTATGTATTTTCAAACATTACTGCCAGTGTTTTCTTGCAAAGTGGACACTGTCATTAGGAATTCCACTGGTACCACAGTAATTCAGGGGCATCTCACCTACTGTGAGTTAATCAAGGATGGACCTAAGCAGCAGGCTAGCCAGGAGAAGCTCTGCTATTTCCAGGGCTGAACACAGCTTAGACCCCTCAGTTGCTTTTTGAATATATGACACGTTTGGAAAGAACATATCTGAAAAGCCCCCAAGCAAGCAAACCCCAAAACAATCCAACCATCAAAAGTCTGGATTAAAGAGCACAGGTGGCAAGAAAATGTTCTCTCCTTGTGTGTGGTCCCTGATGCAGATGCCTTGTTTTCACAACACTGATAATGAAAGCGTTTTTATGTTTGGATTCTCTTTAGGGTACAATGTAATACATCAAAATAAATCATTGCATCGTACGCCTGTTACGAATGAAAGCTGATGCACCAAATGTCAAGTTTGCACACTTTGATTAATCAACGAATATTGCCAATTTTACTAACAGTGTTGCGGAAAGAAATGGTGGTGAAGGGGGAAGTGTTGACTTGATACAAAGATATAAATATTTATATAAAGATTCAATAAGTTTGTATAGATTTAGAGATCATATCGTTTCAAGTAAGGTGAAATCTCCCTTGGAGCTGTGCTTTAGTAGAGGAAATGTATACCATTTTCCCCCCTATTTTCACTTAGTAAATGGATTCAACAATCATCATATTTGAAAAGGCATTCATTTCAACTGCTGTGGAAAAAACTTCTGATCAAATCAAGAGCGTTAGCTTCAAGGCCACCCTTCTTCCTATGAGACAGGAAGTTTCTCTGTGATAAATTAACTATGGGTGAATGTTAAGTCTTTAATGAGAAAAACCATGCTCTGTTGAATCCAGCCTTTCATGTGAAAGCTGTTTGGGACCTTACTGAAAAGAATGTGTTAATCAAGAGAAAAGCATAATTACTGTCTTGTCAACAGACACAAATGGGAAAGCCTGGTGAAAATGAGGTTGAAATTAACTCAAAAAAACACACAAAAAAAAGAGTTTTTCTATAAAGTTTTTGGAGAGCTTGCTTTACACTGCACAGTGATTTATGACAATCGGAATCTCACTATTTCTGCAATTAATATTGGTGGATGCTTCCTATTCAGGGGAATGTTAATCATAATAATGCAAATGGAAGTATTATTGCAGCCATGCCTCAGAGTTCATATTTCATATTGAGCCAAAGGTTCAATATTCAGCATCCTTCTCAATGGAGCATTCGCATTGTATGGATAGATGAATGTGCACCAAAGGTAAAATAACTGAGTTAATATAAACCAGAATAATATGTCTGGCACCTAGCTTCCCATTTTCCCATTTTGCTGTCAGGTCCCGATTGTTCAGGCTTTTAAAACCAATAATAAATTATTGCAATGCAGTGCTAATTAAACTTCACTGAAGTTGTGTATAGTATAAATTGCACTGGTGGTGGACTTAGATTAAGTTTCTTATGCTTATTTTTAGCAAGTCAAAGGCAATTCATTTCCAACTAGGCCATGTTTAAAAGTTTGGAGTGAAAAAAAGGTGTCATTATTTCCTCATATGAGGAGAATATTGGTGACAAACATTTTGTCTTACATGTCTTTTGGCACTGAATATATTAATGAGAAAGGCAGAAGCAAGAACACGTGTTAATTTTGACATGTGTTTAAAAAATATGAGTATTTATAAATTTTACTCCTGCAAATAATTTCTAAATTGTTGTCTTCATGTTTTTACCTCCCTCTGCACTTCTTTAGCTCATTTTTTACCTTATGATTAGTTTCTTTATGATTGCTGATGCTCCTTAATATACCTGGTCCTTTTCCTTTTTCTTTCTTTCTCTTTTTTTTTTTTTTTTACCCCATGAGTTTTGACTGGTGAGGGGGGTGGGAGGGAAGAAGGTATAGCTGTCTTTTTTTTTTTTTAATCCTGCTGGCTTTTATAAAAAAACATACAAACTTGAAGTTTCTGAGAATATTTCAGAGCTGATTCAGAAACATCAATTAATATTTCAGAAAATAACTAACCCACATAAAGGAAGTCCATACTACAAATGCCTTTCCTAACCCTTTTTTTCTGCAGCAGAAAGGTGCTTTTTTATTTTCATCCAAAAGGAATGTAACTATCACATGAAAACTCTTTATCAGGACGTGACAGTGGAGGAGGTTGTGCATGTGGACAGGGTGAGACCGTACTTTGGGGGGAACATTAAACTGCAGTCATAGAGCAGTGACTGGAGCTTAAAAGTCCATCACATGACAATATTATCCTCCTGATAGGAGAGAAGTTCTTAGGTGGGGAACACGTTTTAAACTTTGCAGACACAAACCTTCCGTACAACATCAAGGAAAGCGCTTTGGTCCAAGTCTTCAGCCAGCTGAGTGAGAAGGAGGTGCCCAAATAACTTTCAGGACCAGATCCATCAGATATTACTATATGACTTATTCTATACCCTATTAAGCAGTTACGTGCTCTGGGTACCTGGTGCTCACTTTTTCTGGCATCGCTTTGCATGTAATTGGGCTCAGTTTTTCAGAATGGCATTCAGATCATGATATAGATACATATATATAGATGCATAAACACACATTTTTACTTTTTTTAAAAGAAGAGATGAACCCAATTTGGAGGTGCATTTGATGGGTCATCCCAGAGATACACAGGCAGGCGCAGCACCGTAACTTCTAGAAGAGAGGTGTAAATGCAAAATGTAACCATGACTGCTAAGGGAGCAGAGCTGACCACCTCATTATTATCTGTGTGCTGGAGCTTATTCACAAAAGTGGGAATAATAGCACTTCCCTACCTTGACAAGTAGTTTAAAAATACATATATTAAAAATTAGGAGAAGTATAAATACTATGGCAGTGGGGGACGATAAGTGTACCAGAGTCCTGAGAGAGGAGAGCGAACAATTTATTCTCACCTCCTCCTCATTTCCAGATTTCCCAGAAAAACATTCTGGTGAGCAATGGCCTCTTCTGTTTTTGTTTTCCCTCTCATTGAAGTGAACGCCAGAGAGAAAGGAGACTCACAAAATTAATTCAGATTGGCTTAGATAAGGACCCTGTGATGTTGATTAAAAACCATCCACAGAGCCATTAGCAAAGTGAGATAATAAATGAAAATGTGTTGGATCGCATGAGTTTTCTAGTGGGGAACATCAGGGAGCAGTCTTGAGTCCGGTCTTCTTTAAACATCTTCATTCATTAGCCAAAAGACAGGAAAAGAGTACATGTTAATTAAAATCACAGATGATCCAAATTGGGAATCACTGCATAAATCAGTGAAGACGGAGAGATTAGAAACCTTAGGTAGGAAATGACAAAACGAGATGCAGCTTCGAAAAATGCATGTGCGGGAGAAATAATCTGCACGAGAACACAATCAGCAGAAAGGAGGCTGTTCAAGAAGCAAAATTAATGGGAGGAAGCCAAAGGATGTGGACCATGGAGTAAAGGGCAATGTAGCAGTAGAACTATTTAAAGGTGACCTTTGTACCTTTTCAGTGGACAGCTTGGATTCAAAATTAATGTACAATTGACAAGATTAAAAGGTCAATGTAGTTTTGGACCATATATGCAGAAACGGGTTTTCGGGAAAGACGAGGAAACCCACCTCAATAATAGCCTACTACCACATCATTCAGACTTCTTAATTTATTTTTTTTTCAATTCTGCAAGACCCTGTACCCCAGAGTATATGTAAAATAGATGCACATGAAGCAAAATGGGTAACATGGGAGAGTTGCTGGCCCTGGCAAATATGGCTCTCAATGAAACAACACACACCCAGTTGCTGCAGTCGCTTCTCCACCGCCACAGTCCCTGTGGGACTTTGTCTCCCAAGGACAGGGAAGGGAGCTAAGAGAGGGGGTTTGAGGCTAATCGGCTATTGAGAGGCAGAAGAGAAGAGGAGCCCCAGTGCTGTGCTACACTTTCTTTGAACCTCCTGCTTGTGGTGTGACAGGTTTGTCACACATGCATCATTACTTTTAAACTGAGGTGATCTGATACCCCAAGCAACTCAGATAAGACAAAATTTACTGATGTGAGTGGAAACAACAAGAAGCATCTGTGTAAGACCTTAGTCATTTCACTCTAACGAAGGTAAAAGATTTAAGAAAGGAAATATTTGGGATAACCACATAAATAAAAAAATTCTTTCACCTTCTGAGGACTGTGAAATCACACAACAACTACCATGTTAATCAGAAACCCTTGAAACTACAGTAGAGGAATTGGTAAATTACTCTTTTGGCAAAGGGATGGATGTTTGCACAGTTAGCCACCGACAGGCATTTCATTCTAAGTGTTGTACAGAAAGCCTTAGTTTGTATTTAACAAATACATTTATTTCCATGGGATGAACAAGCATACCCTAGTACAGTGCTGATGTGATATTACTCTAGGAACCATGTCTGTATGAATGACTGCTTTACGTGCCCTATCTAACTGTTAGCAGTTGTTTTCAATTCATTTAGAATAGCAAATAAGTTAAAAATCACTAAACAAAACACTTTCTTTTTTGTCTGTGTCTTTTTACAGGTAGACTGAGAACAGCACATGTCCAGCTTAAAACTTCATCCTACAAGTATTTGATGGCTTATTCCTAGATATTTCTAAGAAGGTAAATACAAAAAGTGAGTACTAATTCCAATACATGGGATGTTTTAATTATGTTTTGTTGTTTAAAATCAAATTATGATAGTTGAAGTGTTTCTTGTGGAGATTTCTCTAATTGGAATTGTGAGGAATTTCACTAATTTGTTTATTTTTATTATCTGACAATGATAATTTTCTTTACAGTCCCAGTCAAGGACTCATTTTTACTGTGCCAGGCACTCTAGAAACAGACATTCTCTGCATGAAATGACTTACATCTAAGTACAAATCAAGAAGCCATGGATAGTGACAGCCAGGAGACCCATGGATGTAATACAAAAGTGCTGGTCAGTATGACAGGCAATGCATTGGCAGCCTAGCCCTTGTCAGTGCTTTCTAGATATTACTGCAGGGAAAGGAAGAGCGTAACAAGGTTATTTTATAGATATTTATGGGGAGCAGCATGGAAGAAAATAGCACTCATTTGAAAATCCAGCACATGGACTGTAGAAAATGGTTGTGTGGGTTGATTGGATGCAGACAGCCTAGTCTTGATATAAATGGGGAAGAGAAATCAATACTGTATCTGAGAAAATGGCCTTTGCATACAGGGAATATCATCAGGGCAAATTTACATCTGTGAAAAATCAGGGAAAGGGATTCTGCAGTAATTAAGATGTTCAATGATAAAAGCCTGAGATAAGAGATTTACCTGGATGGGTAGACAGAGAGGAAAGGCAGTATCTTAAGTATGTTATACAGAACACATCTGCAAGACTTCTGTCGTGGTTTAACCCTGGTCCACGCAGCTGCTCCCTCACTCCCCCCTGGTGGGATGGGGGAGAGAATCAGAAGAGTAAAAGTGAGAAAACTCATGGGTTGAGATAAGAACAGTTTATTAAGTAAAGCAAAAGCCACACAAACAAGCAAAGCAAAACAAGGAATTTATTCCCTACTTCCCATCAACAGGCAGCTGTTCAGCCATCTCCAGGAAAGCAAGGCTCCATTGCACAAAACGGTGACTTGGGAAGACAAATGCTGTCACTCCAAACATCCCCCCCCTTCCTTCTTCTTCCCACAGCTTTATATGCCGAGCATGACATCACATGGTATGGAATATCCCTTTGGTCAGTTGGGGGCAGCTGTCCCAGCTGTGTCCCCTCCCAGCTCCTTGTGCTTCCCAGACTGCTCGCTGGTGGGTTGGGGTGAGAAGCAGAAAAGGCCTTGACCCTGTGTCAGCACTGCTCAGCGATAATGAAAACATCCCTGTATTACCAACACTTTTCAGCACAAATCCAAAGCATAGCCCCATACTAGCTACTATGAAGAAAATTAACTCTATCCCAGCCAAAACCAACACAACTTTCATGTAACTGGGAAGTGGCATCTGGAAGAGGAGTATAAGTTGAAGCTGATATCAAGCTTATGGGCATGTGACAGTATGGTGGCTGTGTCCACAGTGATAGAGAAGGAAGGTTGCTTTGAGATCATGGCTGGGACTCCTCAAATGGAAAGCTGAGACTGTTGAGTTGAATACACAGAAGAAGACAAAGGGAGGGTAGAGAAGTAGAACCATGAATTGAAGAATCACAGAATATTTGAGGTTGGCAGGGATCTCTGGAGATCATCTAGTCCAACCACCTGCTTAAAACAGTTTTCCTCAAGAAGGTTGCTCAGGGCTTTGCCCAGTTGGGTTTTTAATATCTTGAAGAGTGAGGATGTCACAACCTCTCTGGGCTACCTGTTCTACTGTTTGACCACCCTCAATGCAAATAAGGTTTTACTAATGTTCAGATGGAATTTTTCATATTTCGGCTTGTGCCCATTTCCTCTTATCCTGTCACTATGCACCACTGAGAAACATCTGTCTCCATCTTCTTTATCCCACTCATCAGGTTTTATGCACATTAATAAAACCTTCAACGTCCTCGTCCTCTCCTCATATTAGAGATGCTCCAAGCCCTTAAAAAACATCATAGCCCTTCACGCAAGTTGCTCCAGTATGACCATGTCTCTCTTGTACTGGTGAGCCTGGAAAGGGGCCCAGCACCTGGATGTGTCCCACCAGGACTGAGCAAAGGGGAAGGATCACCTCACTCAACCTGTTGGCAACACTCTGCCTAATGTAGCCCAGGAGACTGTTGACCTTCTTTGCCTCAAGAACACATTGTTGGCTCATGGTCAACTTGGTGTCTACCAGGACCCCTACCAGGTCCTTTTCTGCCAAGCTTCTTTCCAGCCAGTTGTCCTCAGCCTGTGGTGGTGCCTGGGGTTATTCCTTCCCAGGGGCAGGATGTGGCATTTTTCTTTGTTGAACTTCAGGAGGTTTCTGTGGGCTCATTTCTCCAGCCTGTCCAGGTCATTCATCAGGTAAATCCTGTCAGGTCCCATGAACTCATGTATACCCAGTTTGTTCCCTAACCTGATGCTTC
>VZTL01046283.1:10124-22631 GCA_013400535.1 Scopus umbretta | reverse complement strand
GAGGAGGAGAGGAGAGGAGAGGAGAGGAGAGGAGAGGAAGATTGTTGACCAGTGTTTTTGGAATTACTGTCTTTAACTGGAAATTGTGGTGGTTTTCTATTTTGAAAGGACAAGTGGAGAATGAGAAGTTTTGGAGGAGATGGGACAAAATGGGGCAAATGGAAGGTCCAAGAGGGAGTAAGGAGAAGGTGCTGCATCTCAGATGAAATATTAAAGAGAAGGCAATCAGAGAAAAGGATGTGAAGTGACAAATGATGGGAGTCTTGTTATATTAGACAGTTTCCTCATGAAAGAAACTGGTAAGATCCTGTACGTAGAGAGAAGAGGAGACAGAAGTAATGTGAGGCCCTAAGAACAGAGTCAAAATTGTACAAAATTTCAGAAATTCACATTTAGGCTAGAAAGCTAGGTTGGATTTTAAATGGGTAATAGGCAGAACTGAAGAAGAGAATGGCTTAGCAGTTGGGAAAGATGATCTGATCAGATTTCCCCCCAAGGTACTTCAACATGTGAGAGAAATACATGGGTATGCAGATATTTTGAAAATGGATACAGAGGCCTAAATTAAGAGCTGAATAATCTGGTCTTCCTGTTCAGGCATTGGGAGAACATTGTATCTCCCTAAAATAGTCCATACAGCACATGAGGTGCTTGTAGAGAAGTCTGTCCCTCTCTTGCTCTCTCGTTCCTTTTAGACTACTGTCTAGGGCAACTAGGCACCTGAATTATGCATGGTCATTCCCCAAAGCTAGATGGGATGAATGCAGGAATTAATGTCCCTTGAGCCCTTATTTCTCATCTGTGGCATGGAGCCGAAGTTCCCTTTCGATATTTATCTTCTCTATTCAGATTTTAAGAGCTTTTCACCTGGAGGGTGTGCATACAGCACCTAGCACTACAGATGAGGGCTGGGGCACCTACAGGATCCTGCTGTATAAAGAAGCAGGAAATGTTCACGTCAACCTGGAAAGTCTTGGCATGAGTGATGAATGGAGGGAATGAAATGGCTGTTAATGAAAAAAATGACAAGTATCGTAGGGGGAGTTCTAAAACTCATAGCCCTGAATATAAAGTGATATTTAAATTAAGTTGATACAGAATTACGTTGACTTGCAAGAAGAATGGAAGCGAACAGCAGTATTTTAATCACCAGCAGTGTACAGATACTGACATAAATAATAGGAGGCAGTTTCCCAAAGCATGATAACTCTGCCTGCAGGTTACGTCCAGGAGTTGGTTCTTTACTCTTTGGGGAGGAACCTCTTTCCTTAACAACGACGAACACTATGAACTCATTGGGAACTCAGAACCTGTCTCCTGTATAAATATATATACAGGACATATATATATATGCATATCTAGCCTACTCAAATGAAATGCACACTGTTGGGGTTTGGCTTGCTTAGAAGTATTAGGGCTGGTGTGAGCTGAAATGTTGTGTCTGTAGGAGGGATTCAAAAAGTTGAGCCCTGAGAAAGATCTCCCTGCAAGATAAAGACTGTGCATCAAAGAAAGAAAAAAAATAACGAGAGGTGAAAAATTGTCAGAAAAAATAAGTGTTTTCAAAGTCAGGGTTTCATGGTAAGTGGTAACAGTATAATGAGGTGACAGCCTACAGCAAACTGAGTGGAGTGAGGAAAAGGAGAGGAAATCTCTAAAATAAAACTCCCCAAATTGCTGGGAGTCACTGAACATGACAAACTTTGTTTACAAAGAGATGGGTAAGTTCACAGGACGTATCTACATGGTTTTTTACTGAAGGTGAATTCTTACTTGTCAACATAATCTGAAGAACTTGTTTAAAAAAAAAAATATCGCTACTCGGTTTTTCTTATCTTTGATGCATTTAATAACCTTTTTGCTGCCAGCTGATCTGATTAGTGACAAAAGGTCAGAAGGCCAATAATAGACACCAAATCAATTATTTTCTGTGGAATCAGAGCATTTTTCCCAGTTATGTCCAGCTGGGCAATGGAGTCAGCTATGCCAGCTGTGTGGCAATCACATCTCCACTTCAAGGGGCCTCCTAGCTATGCTATGCTCGCTGGTCCAGTGCTATCTGCTGAATCAAGCTGGCAAAAGTCAAGGAGCACAGAAAATGAACAGTACAAATAATAGGGGCTGTTATTTTACTGTCTCGTTAAAAGGAATAAAATGCCTCAGGGTAGGTAGAATATTTCTGAGGGTGCTTTTCAGCCAACATCTTTGCCTTGGAGCAGCCAAACAGGCTGATTTTCAGAACTGCTGCTCACTTGAAGCTCTCGATTGAAACTGTGGTCCATTTGCTGATCAGACTGTTTTTAGTCAGGTGAGGAAAGACAGCATTAGCTGGCTGGCATTAGGATCCCCAGCTTGAAAATGCTGGCTGTTGTTGCTGGCTTTCAAGCCATCCTGCTGCAAACTGTGCACTCTTTTCCTATCTGTTTTCCCATTAAACCCCATAAGGCAACTCTTATCTATTTTGGGATGTTTACAAACACTTTTTATGAATAAGGTAATAAGGTTTTGTAAATAAGGGAAATTGGGAATAAGGTTTTGTAAAATAATCCCCTTTGACCAGCTAATTAGAAACTGCTACATAATGTGTACATCTTCTCAAATGTCCTTAAGTCCGCTGTTTTCTTAGCCTTGATCTACCTGTCACAGGATCTACATGGCATATCTTCTCGTTTACACTACAAATCCAAGATAAGCGTCTTTACCAACTGTATATTTATACAACATCTATCATGTTGGGCTAGTGATACACTTAAGGCCTCCAGGTGCTACAGCTATGGAGATGTTATACAATAATAGGGAGCTGCTCATTCTCCCACGAGGCATCTTGTTTCAACCCACAGCATAGAGAGACATTCATTTAAAAGGTTCTATTTATTCAAGTCAATCTGTCATGCAATGTTAATTAAGCATTAATTGATACTTATTTCTCTGAGGCACCAGATCATCATTTTTCTTTAATAACCCTTGAAGTTTGGCTCAAGATACAGGAGGAAGGATGAAACAGGCTGGTCTTTGTGACTACTAGAGGCATTATTTATTTATTTATTTATTTATTTATTTGCTTATTTATTTTTGCTGTCAAGTGCATCACTCTCCATAATCCTCTCCCCTCCCATTATTTGCCAGAGGAGGAATTGGCAAAACAATAGGAAAGATGTAATTAGCAACTTGGCTGTGGGGTGCACGGAGGGGTTGGAGTGGAAGCCAGTATGAAATCGGAAGTTTGATATGAGAACTGTTTCTACATTGTCAATCAATCATTTTCTCCCTGTTTAGATTTGCAAGTGAATTGCAGATGTATTTCTTGGACACATCAGATTTTGTTTTTCTTTTGCTTTGCTGCAGAAAGTTATTTTCAGCCTAGGTTTTGTTCCTCCTGTTGTGACATGTAGGAGATGTGATCTCACATCCTCCAAAGAGCTGATACACAACAGCAATGCCATAATAAAGATCCCATCATTACACTGTTTGGAAAAAGAGGTAACTTCATAGCAGTGGAAACGCCTTTAGCTGCGGATATGGAGTATCTCAGAGAAATCTTCCCCTGGGGATACTTACTGCTCATCTCCTAGTTGTTTAATAATACACCAGAATATCACAGCATCTTCCTTCCGAAAACCACGTGCTATTTGGAGAGCATTAATGACATAGGCTTAACCTACAGCCTGCGCAGTCCAACGCTGTGTACACATACCACCCACCTCCATGAACAGGCTGATTTATCCAGATGCTCTACATGGTTTTGCTGCTTTCAGGATCTTACCGAGTTGCTTTCAGGGTTTTCTTATTAATCTCTGCATGATCTCGCAATGTAGATTACCGAGAGATCTAACGGTGTCATGCATGAGGCCAACACAACCAGTACATCAAAAGTGCTACAGTCACAGCCTGTGACACCGGACAGTACTGATGCCGCAGTGGCAGCTGTTGCATCCTCTGTTCCCTCTCCACCACCGTCTATCTTTCCCCCTTGCAGCAGATGTGTAACCTCTATTAGCACTGTAGCACTGTCCCAGAGCAAGGCTGAACCCCGCTGTAATGTGGCCAAAGCTCCTCAACACTTCTCATTTTGCAGCTGCGATTGAGCAGCACGGCCCATGGTGCCTTGTGCCACCCCTGGAGACTATGTGCAAGCCCTGGCTTGTCATCCACACCCATGGCCCAGAGAGCTGACTTCACACTGGACTCCAGTGGGAACTATGCATCCAGGGATTTTCATCCCAGTTTGCTTTTGCTTGTCCGTGTTGGCTGAGGTAAACTCATTTTATTCACGGTAAAGCTTTCAAATGTTCTGGCTGTCCCAGGCTAGACTTGTTTTAATTTACAGAGTCTAATTAGATGTTGACTGACAGGGTAGGGAGGACAGTGGGAAAAGGGAGCGAAATTTGCTTTGGGGCACGCAAGCATCAGTTTCCATCCTGCAGGAAAGTACAAAATGATTCTGTATTACATTTCTGTAATTTTAATGCTAATTTTTCAACTGTGTATGACTCTATCCTTGACTTTGCTGCTGGGGAAATTTGGGTTTTGCAAGCTTTTTCACTGGGGTTAAGAACCAACTGTATATCATAAGGCAAAACAAACAGAAAGGTGAGTAAGAGGTATTCGTCTCTCGTGCAACAGGATAATCCAAAACACAGAAGTATGGAAAAATAAATGAAAGTGAGTTATAGGATCTGTTTTTGCCTGGTACGATAAAGCACCCTTGGGTACTGCTGCCACAAAACTGTTCAGCATGCGTTTAGCTCCTGTGAGGAGTCTTATTAAGTCCTAACATGAAGGACAGGCTTAAGTAATGAAGGCAATTTAAAATATACTTCAACAGGTGAGATCCTTCCCCTGACTCCATTTTGTAATAACAGCGTAGTATTACCAGTGATAATAATGGACAATCATAAATTTGGTAAGGTTTATCTGCCTTTGAAGTGGAGTTGCCACCTTTTTCACTGTAAATTAAGTCTAGTTTATTTTTCTGCAATGGATACCAAGCAGACATAACTTTTATCTCGTCTAGGCAAAGAAGCAAGTTCTTTATTTTAACATATTTAACCTGATAGCAGGAATGGACAGTCTGACTCAGCTGAAAGCACTATCCTGAATGCTTACTATTAGCAGTATATTAACCTAACGTGGCCTTGTTGGGGAAGATAATTATATTAGATTTTAATACAGAGATCAGCACATCTGAATTACAGCTCAGCTAAGAAAAGACAAGTAACAGTACGTTGCAGTCTTCACAAGAATCTTCCAAATCTAGCTGAAACAAGAAATACAAGTGCCTGTGAGAACAGCAGCTCAGGTATAGAGAATCCAAAGGCTGGAGAAATGTTTTTCTGAGCTGGACATCTGGCTCAAGGAGGTTTGTTCATCCCTGCATGATGGAAACAATTTGTTTTCTCCAAGGATTGCTAAATATAAGGTGCTTGTGGGGAGGGGAAGGTGAACGCATGCCTAAGGCATGCACTCAGATCTACAGAACATTCAGTCCTTTTGGGAAAATAAAAATTAGCTTGGCCAGTCTAGTGCAGAGTTGCTGCCCTGTTCAAGGCAAACACACGATTCACCTGCAATCCTCAATTTTCGCTGTCTGTGCTAGGGGACTGGCACTTTTAAGTGTAATTACCAAGCCCTAAGGAGTTCTTCTTCTGGCAGTCCCATCAAGGACAGAACAGGAGAGGCTCCCTAAGAAGATTCATCAACAGGCAAATGCAGAATATTCTGCTTATTTTTACAGGATCTTAATTCAACCAAATTAGACCATGCGTTAAAAAAGCTGCAGCTGTGCTGGGCAGTGCTCAGCTGCAGAATTTGTTCCAAGTGACGTTCCCAGTTAGAGTCAGCCACACTGCGAAGGATGCTGGCAAAACGTCCTTGCTCTCTGCAAAACATGTGCTCTGCAGTCATAGGTGGTGGCCTCGATGAGGTGAAAGGACTTTTTAGCACTTCTCCTACACACTTGTTTACAAAGGAGGCCATCCATGACCCCAAGAGTCTGAGGACTGAGTTTCAAGCTGCCATTTATCTGGACAGTGTTTCTGAGTTTTGCTTTACTTAACTCTACTGGGGGCTTTTGCATTTTAATGGTGTGACATTTACCAGGGAATACATTTGCAGTAATAAATCTCATCAAAATCTCAACGAAAATCTTATCTATTGCTTGACATTAATTTTGATCCTTTCCACCACAGCTGTCTCTCTGCAGGTTTCATCTTTGTGCTGGGAGACAGGGATTTGCTCATTCTACTCCATTGCTCTCACAGCAGCCTCTGGGTGTTACATGATGGGAAGACACAGAGGAAATTTTGGTTTTTTGTAGCTAAATGCAGTGGCATAATTTCCACGTTGTTCCCCCTTGTTTGAACCTCTTCTGATCTCTTTAACAAATTTCTTACCTTTTCCTTGGTGATCTGTTGGCACACTTACCCCACTATCAGAAGCTCCAGAAAATCTGAGAATTCATCCATTGACAGGTATACAAGTGTGACTGTTTCCCCTGTTTGCAATTGCCTTGCTTATTTAGAGAGTCTGTAGAAGCCACTTCTGTTCCAGGTGGCTCTTGGAGAAAGGACATTGTCTTTCTCCCTCCCATTGCACTGGCCAAAGGTGGTAAAAGGAAAAAGCATGTGTGCAATGACAAAATCAGCAAGCACATGTGCAGTGGCATTGTCTTCTGTCTGGACAGGAAAATTGTGTAGCTGCGGCATTGAGCTCTCCAGGGAAGAAATCAAACAGATCTACTGTGGAGGTCAAAGAGCTGGTAGCATCCTAAAAACAATCCTACCAGGCATTATTGTGCTAACTTGTTTTGGAAACAAACTCAATTAGCAAGCCCATGCAATGAATGTAAAACTGAATGTCTTAAAAATGTTAACATTGAGATTTGGTGACAATAACTTGGGGCAGCAGACAGGCACCTCTGGGGCACATCTAAGAGATGTACTCTGCTCTCTGTGTTGGCACACTGGATTCCTCTTCACCAAAGAATGTTAGTTGGACCTGTGACATGTGGAAACAAAAGCAGTTGAATATCCTAGAGAGATTAAAAAAAAAAAAAAAAGGAAAAAAAAAGGAAGCTTATTTGTTTGTTTTCTTGCTCAATTTTGTAAAGCCTGTAGTTACATCCAGGGGAAAATTGAGGAATACAACTGGGACATGTACTGCTTCGTGATGGCATGACTTGCTGAAGTGATAAAATGCATGACGTTTCCTCACACATGCATATTCTTAGTAGCTGCTGATGAGACAGGATGAGTGGTAGTGCAAATGTTTGCTAACTTGGGGATGGTTTCTGATATGGAAGGTATGCAGAGCTATCTTTGAAGTCTGTAATTGCCAGGCACATATGTAACTGGGATCAGGAGTGGGTGTTCATTCTCCAAGGACACCTCAAAGATTTCATCAAAAAAAACCCTAGGAATACAACCCTAGGGGCAATGTCATTGGAACCCTTTCCAAGTCATGGCCATCTTGGAGTGCTGAAGGTCCACGAGGATGTAGGGGCTGCAGGAACTTATGTGTTGGCTGTAGCTTTGCAATATTCAGCAGCTGGATATGGATTTGGGCGTTGACTCTGGGCCCCAATTTGAAAAAGGGTCTTTTTGTTTCCCCTGAGATATTTCTCCATAATTGTGCCAGAGGAACCATAGCGGAATTGTCAAGTTCATGGCTTTCTGAGCCAGCTTGGGTTTTCTGGGAAGACACGTGTGGTTTATTTTCCTCTTTTTCTTTGGCCATCTCCTTTATTTTTCCAGGCTTGCATCCAAACTCCACAAGTGCATTTTGAATCTTAGGTCAGTTACTCCCTGGTGAAAAGAAATGTATTGAGAAAATCATCTGGAGACCCAGATCAAATATTTTAAAAAACCACTGCACTTCAGCTCACCAAAGACTGGACCACTTGTGCCTCCTTTATTTTCTTTATGATCTTTACAAGAATTTTCATAAGAAAAGGTAGCTGCTCTCAGACTAATAATGCTTCTCCTCTTTTTGTCTATCTGTTAGATGAGGATGCTAATAGCAAAGAGAGATAATTGGGCTTTAATTGGGTTCTGCTTGTTCAAAGAAGGAAGGGGCAAGGGATGCCTTTTGGTTCCCATGGCCTTCTAGATAAGTTTCCACATAATGCCAATTAAGAGCAAAATAAAGAGTATGCAAAACAGATGACAACTGCTGCTCACCAGGAATCATTCTTTTGTGACTAAAACAATGGGGCCTTCAACCAAGGGTGTGCTTTTTGCTGCTGCAGTTTCCCTTGATTTTTTATTGCATTTTGCATAAGATTTGCTGCTGAATGGACTGAGCCTAGAAAAGTTTAAGATGAATGTGACGGTGGGATCCTTCTAATTGTATATATGTACGTGTGTGTGTGTGTGCACATTTGCCAAAAGTAGAAAGTCAAATTTAGTTATTTTTTTCCCTACAAGTTATTTTTATATTGTTTTTATTTCAAAGGGAGCTATTGTGTAAAGGGAGGAGTCAAGGGGGGTTTTTTCTTCTCTTTTTCTGCACTTTTTTTTCTTTCGCCTTGTTTGTTAGTTTTAAGGGTAATTATTCACCAGGGCCTTTTCAACTGCCAAATGTAACAAAAGGTAATCCTGCCGCTACTCTCCCCTGCCCCCACACCCGCCTTTTCCTCCAACAAAAGCAGCCTTTGTTGGGGAGGGTCATCATTTCACAAGGATCCTTCCTCATCCCACAAGTTAGAAATGCTCTTCTACTTTATATCAAGGCAACCTCTCATGAATACTGGGAGACCCAGGATGTTGCACCTGAGACTCTGCCCTGGGTGATGTTACCCATGGACAATTGCCAACTTGACAAATTAGGCTCTGATAGGTACTCTGAGTGCTTTTTTTTTTTCCTTCAAGCAGGATTTCTGACTTACTACATGAGCTGGTTACCAATTTATCTACAATACATACCCTGGCACTAATCAGTCTCCATCTAAAGGGTGGTCCTTAACCACTGGCTTGGGTTCACAGCTCCATTTGACTGGGATGAACCATCTGACTTCCCAGATTGTGTTTTCGTTTTTCTTCATGACTTGCAGCTCTGCTCAATGACAATGCATTTTGCAGACAGAATTATGCTCCTTATAAATGGATCAATATATGCCAATCTCCAACTTCATATAAATATTTGCTTAGATACTAAATTGATCTTGTCCCAGATTTGCCATAATTTAAGTCTATAAAGCTATAATCAAGACTCCTTGATAATAAAAAGAACCCATCAGCAATTATACTCATTCACTTCCCCATATTCAAGGCTATTTCAGCATTTCACTGATAAACTCCTGTTTTCAATCAAATTTGCAGTGTGAAAATCAACATTGCACACCAGTTAATGATGCTGGAGTGCTTCGTGTGTGGCATTTTGAAGTTATATCAATGTGGAGACATGAGTGATTTCTGAGGGGCTTTTATCTGGTATGGAAACTAGATTTTACTAAAAATGTACATAAAACCTTCCCTGAAAATTCAAACTGAGTATTGTCCCTGCAGATTTGAATATACTTTTGAATTTCTGGAGGTTTCCAATAACCAAATTTCTTGGAAACAGAAGCACCTAAAGATGTTTCTCTCACATATCTCTCATCAACATGATCACTTAGCATTTTTAGTATAGAATCTTCTGTTAGTGTGAGTTATATGAGACACCCTGTGCACTAAATGCTGGACTTCTCATTCCCAAATACTTTTGTTCCATATAGAGGAAATGGACAAAAAAAGTGTGTCTGTTAAGGAATGTTGTTTCTATTTTGCAAGTGGCGAACATGATCTGAAGGAGATCTGTGACTCTCACAGTGGCACAGAAGAAGCCTTTTAACAAAATAAATTTAAGTCTCCCAAGGCTTGTTCTGGTCCATAACGCAATGGGGAAATTTTGTTTAGAGATCACAAAAAACATTTTCACATTGAGTATAGTCAAACACTGGCATAGGAGGAAACTCTGAACTTGGAGGTATTCAAAACTGGTTTGGGAGAGGCCCTGAGCCACTTGAACTAATTCTCCAATTAGATCCAACTTCAAACTTGGCCTTGCTGTGAGCAGGAGGTTGTACTAGATGGCCTCCAAAGGTTCCCTCCAACCTAAATTACTCTACGATACGCTGAACTAACTTTCCCTTCCTCTCAGCAGATATGTATGCAGAAAGCTGCCCGGCAGAAAAGGACCTGGGGGTGCTGGTTGATGGCCGGCTGAACATGAGCCAGCAGTGTGCCCAGGTGGCCAAGAAGGCCAACAGCATCCTGGCTTGGATCAGGAATAGTGTGGCCAGCAGGACCAGGGCAGTGATGGTGCCCCTGTACTGGGCACTGGTGAGGTCGCACCTCGAATGCTTACTAGCTTACAATAATGCTTACTAGCACCTACCTACAAACCTGTCCCCATTATTGTTTACTAAAATATGCCTTCCTTTGGGTTTTTCTTGTAAGTACATGCACATAGAATCATAGAATCATTAAAGTTGGAAGAGACCTCTGAGACCATCTAGCCCAATCGTCAACCCAACACCACCATGACTACTAAACGATGTCCTGGAATGTCACATCCACAAGTTTTTTGAACACCTCCAGGGATGGGGACTCCACCACCTCCCAGGGCAGGCTGTTCCGATGCCTCACCACTCTTGCAGTAAAGACATTTTTCCTAATATCCAATCTAAACCTCCCCTGGCACAACTTGAGGCCCTTTCCTCTCGTCCTATCACTGGTTACTTGGGCAAAGAGACCAACACCCTCCTCACCGCACCCTCCTTTCAGGAAGTTGCAGAGAGCGATCAGGTCTCCCCTCAGCCTCCTCTTCTCCAGGCTGAACAACCCCAGTTCCCTCAGCCGCTCCTCACAGGATTTGTTCTCCAGGCCCTTCACCAGCTTTGTTGCCCTTCTCTGGACACGCCCCAGCACCTCAACGTCCTTCTTGTCATGAGGGGACCAAAACTGAACACAGTGATCAGAAAAGATGTGTGGTTGCACACATTATTAAAATGGACCTATGTTGAAGAAAATGACCCTTCTAAGGGTCATTTTAAGTGAAGAACCACATGTGCAAATGAAAGCTTTAGGTAGGTCAGACTATTACATAAATAATGAAAAAAAAATTATAATTAAGTCAAGGGATAATCTCAATACTTTAATTCTCATGAAAGATTCCTTGTGAGCTTAATAACAGAACAAAATAATGTTTGGTTTGATGCCACACTTGAAATTCTTTCAAACTCCACTACACCCTTATAGTCTTTCCTAAATCAGAAAAAAATATTTGTTCAGGACTTGCTTTTCCTCTCTAAACTGGCATTAGCATCCAATATGGATTAGATGCATATTGTATACTTCAGGGCACACCTGAGCTCACAGCCCTTCCATCACTGCTTGAGTATTTCATATTGCCTAAGAAGCCTGAATCATCCAAAACCATTAGTAAACCAAATGCATTGCGCTCCCCTGGAGGAAGGCAAATAGAATTACACCTATTTTACAGATGAGAAAACTGAGGTCATTTTCCAGCTGATGTTGGAAGTTAGGCACCTATGTCACCGCTTTCAACTGTGAAATGATCTAACCACTGATGGCCCTACAGTACCGGGTCTTCACCTTCACTTTTGATACTCAAATGTTCATCTCCTGCCATCCCTCGCTCACTCCCCAGTGGCAGCTGTCACAATATTTTATGCTTAATTGTCAGGAGAGCAGAGGCCCCTGATAATCATCAACACAGTGGATGTGCAGCATCTTCTGAGTCCATTTGATGCCTGGCTTTGTGTGTAAGCTGAAGGTGACTTTTCTCAGGCTTGTCACCCAAATGTGCTTCAGACAAATGAGCTCTGACCAGAAAAATAAGAATTGCAGAGCGGTTTGGAAGCATTTGCTTGTTTGGTCTCTGAAATACCTTGCAAATTGTTTTGTTGATAATGTGGACAAATTGGTATTTTCGGCCTGAACTCTTAATCAGAGAAAACACATGGAAAAGCACCTAATAAGTAGCACTCATTATCAGATTATCACTGGCTCCAGAGCCTGCCAGGCAGAATCATATTCTGTTTCCTTTATCAGCCCCACCAATAGCTGTTGCCAACACTGACACATGGAGTTATCCCTCAGGATTAGTTGCCACCTCCTTATAGCTGATCATAAAAAATAAAAATCCTTGACCATGTATTTCCATAGAAAAAATCAAATGAAATGGTTTTGACTCCAGTTTCTATACCAGCATGCTGAACACAGTCCAGAGATGCTGCCCATGGGTGAACTGATGAATTTTGCCCGGCAGTTAACAGCTGGGGGTATCTTTACTGGTTCTGTAGAGGTACGTGTGTGTTGCATCACATCAACACAGCCATCCTGCCCCATGCATGCCTAACCTCTCTTTCTTTTGCTTGAGGGTTGGCTCTCAGCAGCCATGCTGGCACCAGAGATTAGAAACTCAGCTGCACAACAGCAGGTGGAGGGCTTTATTCTTTGCTGATGTCAAAAAAAAAAAAAAAAAAAAAAAAGGAAGTTCCTTTTG
>VZTL01046281.1:11792-22733 GCA_013400535.1 Scopus umbretta | reverse complement strand
CAGCTGCTGCACTTACACAGGAAAGAAATTAAAGGAAAAGAATTGTTATCAGAACAGAAAAAAAGAAATGCTTGCCCCAGATGTAAGCTCAGCCCTGCAAAACCTGCCATTAGCGGGAAATGAAATTAATTCCCCCTGTAATTTGAAATAGCATTTCTCTGATAGCCCAATGCTATCAGAGACTATTCAACCCCAGATGAGTGCAATAACATCGCAAATATCAATTTCTTTTGGAAACAGTTACTTTTCTACAAAAAAAACAGTTATACCAGTGATGGATGAAGGGAGACAATGTGTAATAAACTGCACTAAGTGTGCCTGTATAGAGGGAACCTTATCAGTTTGGATGGAATTTAAGCACTTAGCCTGTTATCCTTTCTTTCAAGACAATGCAGTGATGGAAAACAGAACTCTGTCAACTCAGACAAACTTTTAATTTCACTTAACTGCATCTGAAAGGTAAATTTCAGTAAATGAATCCAAATTGCTTCCTTTTCACAACACACGGTGCTGAAATACAGTACTTAAGTTCATTAAAGAAAAGACTGCTTTTCTTTAGAGGAGACCTAGACACTTTTGAAGTCTAACAGGTAAATTGTGGTCAGATGATTTCCCTCCATATGGTAGCTTTGAGCTTGAAATTTCCATCACTGGGGCCTTGTTTGTTTAAATTACTCTATCCGCCTCCCTGGTAAAGATAGTTCTCCGAGAGTGCATACCTACTGATGCTCCTGGCAGGGGGGACCACTCCCTCCTCCAGCTTGTCTCCGTGCAGCCGAGTAAGCAGTTGCCACCACTGCATTTATTTGCCCTGTGTTCAACCAAGGATGAGAATGCAGCTTCAGGACCTTTCTAACTTGTTATAGTGAACCTGTCTCCCAAAGGGACCAGTCCAGCAGCCAGGAACAGCAGGAGCGTAGGTGTGTTGGAGTGCTACCTTCCCTCCCTTATCACACCTCATTGCTGTTTGGGGCTTAACTGTGTTGTGTGGCCCCTTGGCTTTCGTCCAGCACTTCTGTCTATCATTTCCTTTTCTGTTCTCCTGGCAGGATTTCCTTCTTGGGAAACTTTCATGATCACAGTCCCTATCAGTGACTGCCCCCAGTCTCCAGGGCGTGGCATACAAATAGCTACTCATCAGAAAAATCTCATGGTTTGACAGCTTGGGTACAAGACCCTTCTGTCACACTGAGTTTTGAGACCTCAAAACGTCTCCAGGACAAATGCTTCCTCCTGGCTTCTCGGTGGAAGCTGAACCTTTATATCTTGAACTGGCCTAAAATCTGCTCTTAGTTTGTCCAGTTTTTTGTGAACTCTGGTGGGTATGCAGTGGCCAGAGGAAGACATTTTGGGCAGTGAAGCAGTGCATCAGTTGGTCCTTCTCTCTTGCCACATTGCATGCCTCTCTCCAACGTGCAATCTTGCTTCTGTGAAGGCGTCCTCAGCTCCTCCTGAGCAGAGAGCGAAGTGTGGGGAATACTGCATTTTCCCCTTCTTAGTTTCTTACTGTTTCCATTTGATCCCCCTTTAGTATGAGCAGATGGCTTCATGCCTCCTTTAAACAAGCACCAACATTGGCAATTCTTTCATCATGCCCTTTGCACAGCCCCAAGTACACAAGCCCTCCAGTGGAAGTAAAATAACAGCACGGTATAACTCAGTGCAGTATAAATAAGAGGTAAATCTCCTGACCGTAACATATGATACAGTGATGACATATCCTCCCTCCCTAGATGTTTTTTATTGAGGCTTCTTGGATTATCAGCACAGAACGTATTAATTAAAGCTGTGAAACCTGGGCTCAGCACACAAATCTCCCATGCATCGCAGTAATGGAGAGGAAGTCCTGACATACATGTCCGAAACTCTAGCATCTCCATGCTAACAGACCCTCCCTGTCAGCTGGCCATGAGTAATAACTTCTTTCCCCTTGTAAAGTCAATGAGTGAGTTTGTTATCCTCCAGATGGGGCTGAAAAGATGTGCAGCCACACTTTCACCTGCTAGTCGCACAAAAAGGTCTATATGTTTTACTGGGTTCTGTTACTCTCTGCAACATGCTGCCACTGTGTGATGAAACAAATACAGATAAACTTTAAAAAAAAAAAAACAAAAACCTTGGATATTTATTTTCCTTATTGCTTAAGTGTCTCACCACCAGTATGAACAATTAATATGAAGCAGCATGCAAACCTAATGAAAGCTATAAATACCTGAAAATAAAATCATTAGAGATTAAAAGCACAGAAGTCTTTTGGAAATAGAGAAATAATTTGTATGGAGATTTGAATTTTATTTCCTGAAACTAAATTCTTTATTGGTAATGCATTAGGTATTTTATTTTTGTGAAATTTAAATCCATCGTGAATATTAAAACCATATTTTTGAAGGCGAGCAAGTAACAAAATTGGAGCATACAAAAGCTAGGATTTTTGAACAGTGAGGTATTTTTCAGCACTGGGTATCCAAGAGCACTTTCTGCTCCTTCCTCCTCAATGCTGATTAAGGTTGAAAATGCAATGCAAGATGTTTTATGGAACCTATTAAGAGCTTTCTCTTCTCTTCTTGTTTTCTACTTTTCATTTGGCTTATGTTGAGTAAAGATAGTCCGTGTTATATACTTTTATCTGCCCCAGTCTGGTGTATTTCTGACTTGGGCTGAACATAGCCCTGCCATTGCTAGCTTTGTTAAACCACCGAAGATCTGTCTGATGCAGCATAAACAAAATGTTTGCTTAGGGTTCAATTTCAAGAAGGAGCAGCTGCTGAGTTACAATAATCTCTTCCTCCGTGATGCAGACCCTGACTTGTTCCCCTGTTTCTCAGCCTGTGCAGTCTTATTTCCTCACCCAGCACCAGGACTCCTCTTGATTTTGGACAACCTGTTAACTTTTCGGTTCCATGGTTCTCCATTTTCTCATTAAATTCTCTCTTTCTCCAATACTCTTTCTACCTGTCCTTTTTAACTCTGGCTGCAGGCGCTTGGCATGGGCACTGGAGCAAGGGGTAGGAAGGGACCCCTCCAGCATCTCCATCTTCCTCCCCAGACCTTTGCGCTCACCTCCACCTCTCTGAGCTCACCTTGCAGAAGGTTGTGGTCCTACAAAAACTGCACTTCACTTTGCAGTCAGTCTATTCCAATGAAAGTGTGGGTTTTTGGAGCCTACAGCCTTTAGCACAACCTCTTTGAGATGGGGGCATGTCTCACTTGTAGCTAGCATGTCTTTGTCATCTGTCATTACTGCAGACTGCAGTAGATATGAGGCATAGCTAGACATCCTTCTTCATTTTTTAACCAGGAGGTAGATCTTCTCCATGTCATTTCGTCTTCTTTGCTTTTCCTACTATTTTCACACAAATGTATATGTGGGCAAGAACACTGCAGACTGGACAAGACAGCATTGGCTCCATTTACTCTTTGCTAAATTCATGGACATCATAAAGCAGTCCAGGCTCTTTCTGCTGGTGTTTTTCCTTCTCTTGACAACTTGGCAGCCTTATGGGCAGTTTCTGTGATGGTGGCCAGTGCTAGGAGTGTTGGGGGCCTGTTGGGGGTGAACTGTGGTCTAGACACCCACAATAATAAATCGTTAGCAAAACCTTTATGCCTATGCATTGGATCAATTCTTTGTTTCTCAGGCATCAGAAATGCATTTATAGTTGGCATTAAGCTGGAGAAAAGGTGCCTGTGGGTATAAATGTAGAAGCAAGTTTATTATACGTACAGCTTATTTTAATGTTAATATTAAGCTACCAAGATAGAATAGGTCAGACTCTATTTAAGTCTTGAGATTCCCATCCACAACTACTCAGTCATAAAAATAAGGTTTCAGGACTGGACCTATAGTACAAAGGAGCAAGGCAAAAAAGGAGGGGAGGCAAAAAAGGAGGGCGCTTATTCCACCGAAATGGTTAACACCAAGTGAGTTTGACTGTCTTCTGTTTTAATGTGAGGCTTTTTCTCCAGCTATTTTTAGTCTGTTCCAGCAGTGTATCCCACTGTGGTCTGGTATGCAAGAGCTTTGCTGTGAGGTTTGCAAACACTTGTATTTCTGTGTTGTGAGAACAGAGCATTTGTGTGTTATTGGAGCGTGTGTTCCTTCGGCAACTGAAAGGAAGGGCAGACCGCACATGTGATCCATGCACATGTTTATTGTTGCCTGTGAATAACCATGTACAGCAAATGGGCTCTGGAAGAAAGCTTGTTAGCAGATGTCGTCATGGCCCTTCCAATTTATAAATATGAGCCTTGACATTTATGTTTTCCATATCCAGGACTTTCTCTATCCAGATGTTCTGAGGATTGGCTCCTTCGAGCTTTTAACTATAACTCCTCATGGCATATTGTCTGTCGCACACAAAAAAACCACCAACAACCATATTTCTGGCTCCTATCAAACAGGTAAGACGGGAAAATGCACTGAGTACCCTCAGGTAAAGGGAATTCCTCTAAATATGAAATGCACTTTAACACAGCTCTACAAAACTCTTTACATTCACTCAGCTGAAAAATAAGTTGTCTGGTTTAACAGGCAGAGAAAATTCAATATACAGTAGCGCTTTTACCCTGCTGTTTGAGGTGCGTGAAGAGTGTGGTTTGTGTTAAACTTGCAAGGCTGACTGCAGTTGCAGACACTGTAAGAAGTGCTGAGTGGGCTTATGCTCAGGGTGAGTTTGATTCCTTAAAGAAGTGGGTAGTAAAGCACCTGTGCTCCCTAAATTGCAACTCTTGATACAGAGGCTTTTGCTTAAGCAAGTGTTGTGTTTTCCCTATCAAGCAGGATGGTGGCCAGCTCCACATTCAGACCCCTAATTTACAGCACTACTCCAACAAAATGTGGCTGTTTCCATCTTCTTCAGAGTGAACAGAATTGCTCCTTAGACTGGTACAGCCAGCACTGACCCTGCAGGGAGGTTGGACCCCTGTGATGTTTGGAGCTGTTGGGGTCAGGAGCAAGACATTTCCCCACTGCTCAGGCGATGGAAGCAGCAGAGACCCATCCATGCCACAGCTGCTCCTTGCACTGCACCCACCAGGGCGAAAAATTAGTAGAGTTGTCTCAAAAGCTGGATTTGGGTTGAAGATGGGACCTCTGAAAGGACACTGCTTGCTGTGTTAATACTTGGCTGCCTGTCTGCCCTGGGGATACACAGATGTGTTGAAGAGGTCACTTACCATCTAAAAGCCAGAACAAACCTTCTCAAACACTGCAACCTTAAGTTGGACTTATATTTGAATAATCTTCATATCTAGCAGTATCTAAGCCCTGAAAGATTGCAAATCTACTGTTCTTCAAGGTAAAGCTCCAGGCTTAGCAGAGCTACATAATAGCCATTAAATGTAAAAAATTTAATCTTCCAGTGAAGGCACTTGAGTTACCATAAAGAAAAAGAAATGTCTTCAGAATTCAGTGGAAATGCATACACACAACACTGTCAATGCTAGCCCAAAGGAAAAGGGTGAGGGACATAGGATTTATTTCTGGTTCTGCTGTTCCCCTTATGACTAGCGAGTTTCATGGCCTGTGAAATTAAGTGAAGTATGACAGAGAGGAAGATGACATTACTGTTGTGGTGGGCAGTTGATTTATAAGAGGAGTTTAACCACAGTTATACTGCGATAGCAGGTTTATCTAAGAAGACAGATTCATTGTAGAGTGAAACGGGAGGAAATTTGATTCCCTGACACTCCCAGCAGCGCAGGCTGCGCTGCATGCTGAAAACCCAGCAGGACCCCAAAGGGCAGCTGTGGTCTAAGTCCAGTTACTGGGATGAAGGAGAAGTAGGATTTATTTAAATTCATATGGTTTTAATGCTATAAAAGCTGAGTTCCTGCAATTATGAAAATGCCAGGCCAAATTCCAATTTCACTCAGATCTTCTCTTTATAATTCCTGAATAACTTAACTGAACAAAGTAAGCATTATACCTGGGGCCTGAGCCCATGAGGCTGGAAGGCGAGGGAGCCAAGCCTATTGCCTGTGAGCTACTGGGTGTCAGGGATGCCTCACGTAGCAGTACCACGGAGAGATGTGGTGTGGACCATACTCACAAAAGCTCAGTTCTGCAGAGACACTTCAGGGTCCGGGGAAAGCTTTTGTAGCCTTTCCAGCCCTGCAGGCCAGCAAGCAGCTTTTAATGAGCCACCGATGGCATCTCCAGGCTTTCGCAGCGTTTGGAAGTGCCTGGGGAGAAGGAGTTTATGCTGCAGCTGGTATCACCATAGTTGCTTTGCAAGCAGCCCGAGACAGGCAAACCTTGTGGGCAATGTGGCAATTTACTGTCCTTGACATTTCTGCCTGGTAGATATGTCCTATGAACCTTTTTTTTGAGAGTGAGTCTGTTGGAAAGAAAAAGCAGCCAATGCTTTTTGTCCAGTGGAACAGGCTTGAATTCAGTACTGCTCTTTGCTGGTTTTGGCTGGGAAAGAGTTAATTTTCTTTATAGTAGCTAGTAGGGAGCTATGTTTTGGAGTTGTGCTGGAAACAGTGTTGCTAATACAGAGATATTTCCATCATTGCCAGCAGTGCTTACACAGAGTCAAGGCCTTTTCTGTGTCTCGCACCACGCCACCAGCAAGTGGGCTGGGGGTACACAAGAAGTTGGGAGGGGACACAGCCAGGACAGCTGACCCCAGCTGACCAAGGGGATATTCCATACCATATGATGTAATGCTCAACATATAAAGCTGGGGGAGGAAAGAAGCGGGAGGAGAGTCGGAGTTATGGTGTTTTGTCTTCCCAAGTAACCATTACATATAATGGACCCCTGCTTTCCTGGAGATGATTGAACACCTGCCTGCCAATGGGAAGTAGTGAATTAATTCCTTCTTTTGCTTCGCTTGTGTGCGTGGCTTTTGCTTTCCTTATTAAACTGTCTTTATCTCAACCCACCAGTTTTCTCACTTTTACTCTTCTGGTTCTCTCCCCCATCCCACCGGGGGGAGTGAGCGAGTGGCAGTGTGGTGCTTAGCTGCCAGCTGGGGTTAAACCATGACATGCTCCAAATAGCAGGTTCAGAGATCTGACCCAGCCTTAATTATTCTTACTGAGAGATACTCTGGAAAAATACAAGCAGTGAGCAGGAAAGTGAGCCCAGTGAATTAGAGAGGAAAATGTGATACAGACTAAGAAGAGAGAAAAACTGTTACGTAGAGATGGAAAAAGAACAGGGAGAAGGAAAAAGAAAATCAAAATCAAATGGAAAAATGCAGTATATCGGACATCCATTCAAGCCAGTTTATATTTGGGTTGTTCGTTCTGTTCCTTAATACATTGCATGGGCATCTTCGTAGCTGAAACAATTGTGTGTCTTAGAGAACAGTCTTGGAGAAAATACTTAATTTGACAGGATGTTTTAGGTATTTCCCCACTACTGCCTCTTCTAAATCATTTTAAAATCTGGAGGGGAAAGTCAATATCTTTTACAGTGTTTAACAAGAAAGTGACAGGGTCAAATATATACATCTTTATGAATGTATGCATTCCCCAAGCACATCTAAACATGCATGGTTAATTCTGTGCATCTGCAAAAAATATTTGAGCCATAGGGCCCACACAATACCAAACAAAGACTTGAGTGCACATAGGAAAGGGCAGACTGAGTCACTCTGGTTCTAATTAATTGAAAAGTTGAACCCAAGACATAAAATATGGATTATGATTTTTACCACCCCAAAAATGCAAATTGTCTTGCACGTGGGGCTTTATTGGTGAGAGCAGGCAGTTTGCAAAATACAGACAAAAGATAGATATTCTGGTCATGCTTGGGATTTTGTTCAAAACCACCTGACTGCAGCACCATCAAATGAACTCTTTACATGTTGTGTATCAGCAGGTTGCCCAAAAATCTTCACGGATTATATCACTGGCAAGATTTTTACAATACTAAGCCCATCTGTTTATGCACCCTTGATGTTCTTGCTTACTTTGGCTGTAAAAACTGCAATCATTATCTGTCCAAGGACGAGTGAAACAAGTACTTGGTTATTTGAGCCATGATGATGAGTACCTTAATTGCATGTACAAATCAGGTACACAACCAGATGTGTGCAGTGGGTGGGGGTGAGTTTGTGGATGTTTTTGAGCACACATCACTATTTAGACTATCATGAACACATCCTGGCTCAGATGTCTGTGCAGAACTGGTGAAGCAAAGGGCTCTGAGCTATCCCCTTCAAGCAAGGGCCGGGCCCTGGGTAAAACTGGGATGCATTATGCCGGCTCTGTGATTGCCTCGTCCCAGTGCAGAATCACAGGGGGATATTCTTAGGATATTAGAGAATCATCAAAGCATTTCTTAGAAGGGCAAAGGAAAGAGCTAATGTTGTCATCTCCTGCCTCAGGACCACCCAGACACTCTACAACAAATCATGGGTCTTCAGCTACAGTATCTTGAATTATTGTTCACAGGGATTTTAAAGAATTTAATTTCTTTTTTTTCCCTCTTTTTTTTCCTTTTTTTTTTTTTTTTAAAAGGATGACATGTCGTTTCCTGACGGGCTGGTTTTAATAAGGTTGAAATCTTTGTTGTTGCCAAATCAGAGAGGAATATAACATCTTTAAGTCATTAGATGGGAATGGGGTAATTACTCAGAGGGTGTGCTTCAAAGGTTATTGGTTTTTACAATGTTCTGTGTTTTTACACCATTCTGCAGTTGTCTGGAAAGGAGCGGTGGGCCTGATTCTGCTGCTGCCACATGTGTGGGTGCAGGATTTGTATTTGCAGGGGTTTTCTGAAGGATTTTAGGGCAGGCAGTTGAAAAGGGCCATATGCTGTCTCTTGGGGGATGGAGGAAAGCTAAACCTGACCACAAGGTGCAGGAAACTTTCCCACACGCTGAAAGTTCACTTCAGAAAAGGGCCCTCGGGCTGTGGTGAAGTTGTTTCTCACCTGCTCCTTCCCTACCTGCTAGATGCATCCTTATGTCCTCCTTTGCATCACTGTGTCCCCAGGCCTGGGGAACCCTCAGGCTGCATCGCTCTGACAGCAAACTCCTCTCCTGCTCTTTCCCCTGTTTCTGATACAGCAGTCCCCACTGCCCCCATCCCTTCCCATCCCATCCCCATCCCTTCCTCTGGCCCCACAGCAGATGATACACTTTGCCTTAAGAACGTGACCCATCTTTAGGCTTTAGGATGCCTCTGTAAGCCCTCAGCCTTGCTGCAGGTTAATGTCAGTCCAGGCCTGAATTTGTCATCACAAGGTATTTTGCAGGTGGCCTGGGCAACTGGGACCTGCAAATCACAGTGAGAGCCTGCAAAATGCTTCGTGTTGGGTTAATGCTGGTGGTGTCACACTAACGCTTCAAGGTCTTGACTCAGATCAGAGTCAGGGGAGTAATAGAAGTAAAGTGATTTAATGAGGTTTTGATGGTTCCTTGGTGGGTGACATAGGGATAGAAACCAAATCTCCTGGCTTCCAGCCCATGGCCCATCCAGAGAAGGGGTCAAAACTGCACCAGAGGCATTTGAGCTGGATTTCAACATTGAGCTTCCTTCTGCTTACACCAGCGTGGCCTCCCTGGAGCCACTGGGCGAAGTAAGCCACTTCTCCTTCATGTCAAAGCTTAGAGCCAAGACCCCAAAGAGGGCACACTGGGCCCTGCCATGCCCGTTGTTGGGGAGCTGCTATGGTACTGAGGAGGAGAGCAGCGTCCTCACCAGCCACTGCTTTTTGTGTTGCTGGATCAGCATTTTTCCTCTTCCCCGCCCTGTGGCCCCATCCCAGTTTAGGAACCTGTCCTTACCAGTCAAAGCCCTCACTGGGGCTAGAGTTTGGCTGGGGTTCAGGAGAGCTGCATTCCCCGATTGGGGTTAAACCACATCAATTCCAGAGACAGAGATCTTCAGAAGCAGCTCATCTCACCTACCTTAGAGACATGCCTTTGGGGAGAAATGATTGTCCTCTTGAGACATCTTGTTCCCCACAAACTATAGTGGGAACACAATTAAATAGCTCCAACTATAAGCCTACATCTGAAATAGCTACAATTAATTCCACCCTTTAAATCCTATTAACGGCCAGGACATCTGAAGGACTGCCTGTGATTCTCCTTGATGGCATCTTATGCAGGTGCTGCTGACAGCCTTAGGTCCTGCGTGTTCAGGAGGGGATGGTGCCTCACATTGCTTCCCCAATCATTCCATCCTTGCATGCAGTGTCCTACTCCCCACCACCACCCTTCTTGTGCTTGAGAACATGGTGACAGTGTGACTCAGGGTCCTGGCGTGCTTGTTCACGGCTTTCTGTTCTTTCAGAGCCAATGCCTGGTGAAACTTGTGCTTCCCTTTCCCTCTTTTCCCTTGATACTGTCTTCTTTCTTCTAGAGATAAGTCATGGCAGACATGGTCCTAACAAAGAGTGGGGCTTAGGGAATAGACCTCTGTCAGCAGACGTGCACTGCCTTTTGCCTCTGCATGAGGGTTGGAGGCTTACAGGTGCCTGCTTCAAGGAAGGGAATTGCTCATTGTCAGTCTCTAGAGGAGCCAAAGCATTGAAATAAGGCTGGATCGGAGCTTGACATTCCTCACAGGTAGAAAGATGGTTCCCATTTGAGTCTCATTAGAAGGAAAGCTCAGATTGACAATGACGGGTTGTTGAAATGCTCCCAATGTTGTTGCCTGACCCTTCTATCAATAGCATGGCTGCAGCTGCCCCCCCCAACTCTGTGGCTGTGCTGCTCGTGGAGAAGGTGGATGCTTGCATTGTGGAAAATGGCCAAAGATCTGGGCTCCCAATAACCCTGGGGTAAAGGGAAAATAGTAGAGATAAGGCGGCTCTTTGGCTCATCCCCTGTCTTCTCTGTTGGCCACAAACCAGCATGTGATATTGCTTACTTATTCAGACATGCAAAGGCAGTTTACTACACTACTGCGAAGAAGTAGTGGCCTTTTCTGTACCAAAACTGGATTCCTTAATCAGATCCAGGTTGGATTTTTTTT
>VZTL01046279.1:0-15809 GCA_013400535.1 Scopus umbretta | reverse complement strand
TGGACTTTTATTGTTACATCCTTCTTGGTCACTCTACCCAACTTTCCATGACGTTGTAGTATGTTGTTGCTATCTGCAATCTTGCTATGCTTTGGAAACTTTGAGGAAGCTTGGGTAGATGACTTTTCAATTTTAAAAAGTGTAATTGATTATTCAGAGTTGTTGGTCTCCAGTTCCTGCAGATCATTGTCCTGATTTGGTTTCAGTTGCGTTTGCCACTGAAGTGATCTGGCCTGTGATGTGTCAGAAGTCACTGATGTACGATAGCTAATAGGAAGCATTGGACTGTTCTCATTGTTTCTCATCAGCAGGTCCTGCAAAACCCAGCCAGTGATCTTCCTTGTAAAGTCTCTGATGCAGTCTACTAGCCAATGTATGAATTTTGCTTTATTGTATACTAAAGAGTTACCAGCTGCTTTTCTGGATTTTAGGTGCAAAGATTGGACCAGAGGAAGCATTTTACTTATACGCATGTGGGCCAGACTTCACATCTGTAATGCCTTGTAAATACGGCAAAACATTGACTGATTGCTCTAAGTACATAAGTAAAGAGATTCTACAATGTGAACAAATTAAGGAGCTCTTCATGGCAAAAAAGGAAGTGGATGTTGGGCCTTTAATTGTAAGTTTCTACTTAAAAATGGATCTTAATCTCTTAAAACTGATGAAGAAACTGGGTATACATTTCCTGCTGTCTCCCAAAGTGCCTCACTTTCTCAAAGCAGGCAGGAGCAAATCCAGTTTTCATTAAAATCACTGCAGGGTTCTTCCCATTTATTTCAATGGGAGTTGAACTCAACACAGGGTGACCATTTAATCTTGCTGTAGGCTGGATTCTGACAACTTCTAGGTGTCACAGCATCTATAATACTGCATATTTCTTCTATTAAGAGAAGCAGCCACCTCCAAAGGTGTATGAAATATCTGCCTTAGGATGAATAGTAGCTCTTCTCTCTATTGATGTAAAGGTAGCCAAGGGCAGCTTAGTTAACTGTTTAACATTAAAACTGAGCAAAGAGGAGAAAGGAGGATTTATCTGGCTTTAACAGGAAGCAAAAGACTTCATCCCAGTTCATTGAGGGTTTTGAGGGAGTAAGTTTGCCTCAAGTTTGGCTGAAAAGTCACTTTCCATCTGGCAGATCTTAGCTTGGCACGTTTTCCCTGACTGAAACAGCCATGCCAGGTGCAGGCGTAAATACAGTTACACTAGAAAAAGAAGAAAATAAAACTTTCATACCAGTGGAGCCTGCTGTGTTTGGGGAATTGTCTTCATGTGCTGGTAATTTTGCCGTATGAATTGTTTCCACTAGAGGGATTTTACTGATCTTACTCTACAGCAGCTCTGTAGCTGTAGACAAAGGGTTATTCTGTCTGGATGTGATCCTTGTAAACAACAGTACTAAACTTTGAATAGGTTAAGAAGGAAAGCCTAACAAATTGGTCATGCAACTTTTAAGTTTATTTTGCCTTATAAAAACACTAAGTAACCAGAGGGAGGAACTATGTGCTCAAGTGATGAATTAATCTCTGCACTTTTGCATAAAATGCAAGTGCCTTAAATGTAGTTATTTCTCTATTTTAAATAAATAACCTCCCAAATATGATCATTTTATGCTTTCTACGAAAATAAGTCTGTTACTTTCCGTAGGAGTTTTGGTTTTACTCTGTCTCTTCATCAGTAATGAAACTTCTTCTATTGATATCCTTTCTCTTATGTCAAAGCTGATTAAAGGATAGACTTCAGACAGAAAATTGGAGAGATTTGGGGAAAAAATAGATAACTCTCTGTTTTGGACTCCCCACTTTAGAAAGGGAAACAATTTGCCCAACACCTCTGTATGCTTGTTTTCTTTTAAATTTGTCATACCTTTGGTTTTTAAGCAAAATAGCTGTAATTCCTCAGGTGATGAGGGGGATCCTTGGTGGAATTTTTTTTAGTGCTTTCCTAACTTTCTGTGCTGCAGCTATTGCACACATTTGCTAAAACTTAGGAATCCTATTGCATTTTAGTGCACATGCATCCACATGAAACTTAAGAGCATGCTAATGGTAAAGTGGAAATGAAGTGCCGAAGCTGCTGCAACTTGCTGTTAGGTGGCTTTTTTGTTTGTGGCTTTTTGTGTTTTGACGGTTGGTTTTTTGTATTAAACTTTCTTGAAAAAAATCTATAAACTTCTCTTGTTTCAGGAGAGTCTTGCTGTTGTTTATACCACGTGCTGCCCTGGTCAATACACCATATATGAACCTGTTATTAGACTGAAAGGTCAAGTGAAAACTGTGCCTTCTCAGAGACCTTTCAGTTCAAAAGAAGTTCAGAGCAACGTATTGGACGCTCATCACCTAAAAACACTTCAGCCTGTTGAATATAAAAATCTTCAGGCCATACTACATGAAGTTGGAGGAACTGGCACATTTGTTTTCCTCTTTGCCAGGGTAAGGGGGCTAGAGGAGGGGGGGGCGATTGTATGTGTTCTCCATATAAAATTTTCTTCGGATCTTGGGAAGCAAATCACATAATCTAGCTACCTTGCTCTAGTCTGCAGATGACTTCTTTTTTCTTAAAGAAGATTTGTGGAAAATATCTGTGGCATAACGCAGACTGCATCACACAGGTTGTCTTAAATTGAAAACTTAATTACAATTCTATTATGTTTTTTATAATATTGCTGTATGTAAGATAGTATTACATGCTGATTTAGAGATGCGGCTTCTCAATGTCAAAAGAGATTATTTTTAGGAGTGTTGCAGAACTTTTGGTCTCTAGTATTTAAAGGCACTTAAATTCATTGCATGTCTTTAACACATTAAACACAGGATATTTGCAATGCAAGTTTGAATAAAGGTAAAACTACATAGTATGCAGAGCTTTAATTTTATCTAATAAATAGTGAGGGCTTTTGAGAGAACTATTCAGCCATGTTCAAAGGTTTATCCTGTCTAAAGAACATTGTAATTTCAAATATATTAAGGCCATGAGCCTTAACTTAGTTACTACTTAGCTGTGACCTTTACATGGAGAGGCTAATATTTGTACTAGGAGCCTCTGAAGTACTACAGTTAATTCAAAATACTAATGTAGGCCTAAAATGTGTTTGGTTTTTATGCCTCTGGCAATGGTAGCATTCTGAAAGGCATGTGGGGAGTGACCAGTGCGCATTAGACTAGACACAGTCAGGTGTTCAGACTTCTGGTTATGAAGACACTGCCTGCTGTAATGTTAACATTGGTAGTGAAATCTGAGGAGAAAATCCTTATTCATGTTACCGTATTATGTAAATTTATGCTAAGAATGTGCTACAAATCCTGCTGTAGGCTCTATTTGCATCAGTAAAGCAAGCAAACAATAGATCAGATGCCAGACAATACAGGTATACATGTGTATAACTATAAGTGCAGCCGAATTAATGGATACACAGCAGGGAACCTATAGGAACTACAATTCCATTCATGTGAGATTTCCTTCTTGTACATTTTTGGTAAAAATACTATTTGCTTTTTCTTGGGATTCAAGAATTGTCGGAAACAAAGAGTGAAGAATGTTCCATGGTTTTTCATCCATCAAATTGCATCTTTCTTTATGGATAAAACTTTAATGTTTGACACTTCCATGTAGAGATCGTCTAGACCTGTTGTGGTTTAACTCCAATCGGCAACTAAGCACCACACAGCTGCTTGTTCACCCTTCCCCCACCCCGGTGGGATGGGGAGAGAACTGGGAAAAAAAACCCTAAAACCTGTGGGTTGAGATAAAGGCAGTTTAATGGGTTAGTAGAGAAAGAGAAAATAATAATAATAGTAATGATAAAAGAATATATAAAACAAGTGATGCACAATGCAATTGCTCACCACCCGCTGACTGATGCCCAGCCTGTCCCAGAGCAGCGATTGCTGCCTCCTGGCCAACTCCCCCAGTTTCTATACTGAGCGTGACGCCATATGGTATGGAATAGCCCTTTGGCCAGTTTAGGTCAGCTGTCCTGGCTGTGCCCCCTCCCAGCTTCTTGTGCCCCTGGCAGAGCATGGGAAGCTGAAAAGTCCTTGACTGGTATAAGCACTACTGAGCAACAACTAAAACCTCAGTGCGTTATCAGCATTGTTCTCATCCTAAGTCCAAAAACACAGCACTGTGCCAGCTACTAGGAAGAAAATGAACTCTGAATTAAGCTGAAACCAGGACAAGACCTTATATTTTCTAGCAGATCATAATTTACTAGAGCAGGAATTTATCACTTCAGATAATACCTGAAGGTACACACACAGGCAAAACTGATGGTTATGTACATAACCTTAAAAATCTTTAAAACAGATTTAATCCAGAAGTTATGATTTAAGACTGCAACAAAGCATTTTTAAGGCTTTTTTCTAAATGTTTGTCATCTAAAGTGTTTTATTAAATTTGCTTTTTCTTCAGGTTGTAGAGATTAGCAGCTGTGAAGACACTCAAGCTTTAGCACTACAACTTCTGCTGTCCTTAACAAAGTACAATCAGCAGAGAATACAGGAGATGGACAATTGTAATGGTTATTCTATGATTCATCGAGTGTTGATCAAACCAAAATGTGTTGTTGGACTTTGCATGCTGAAGGTAGAGTGCTCTTTAAACCTGGTATTTTGTTCAGTGTTAACACAAATTTAGAAACTTCTCTGTGATTTTAATTCTATATTTGAAGCATTTTTGCAAAGGCAGAACAGTGACTTGGAGCAAGTTTGGTGTTAGGAGTGTTTTGCCTTGAACTAGAAGCTCCTGATAGGTAAGAGAAGAAGTCTTGAAAGACTATGATTCCAGAGGAGATGGTGGTGTGGGGAGGAACTTTGTTCCTCTGAAAGCGAAGATAGTCAAGTAAGCTTAAACTCATAAGCAATTAATAAAAATATTTATGTGCACTTGAAAATATTTTTTAAAAACTCTTTGTACCCATGTTATAAGAATGAAAACTCTTAAATGCCTCTGGAGGGGTTAGTAAATTCAGTAACTATTTTCAAAGTTCACCAAGTAGATATATGCCTTCCATATAAAGAGTTCGATATCAGTCTCTTTAAAGATTTTTTTTTTGATAAATTGGATAGGACAACTGTACTGCTTTGTGCTTATGACATTTAAAAAAAAAATTCACCCTCTTTAAGACTCTCCTTGAAGGGTGCTGCAGTGATGAGATTCTCTATATAAATGAAAATGGACAATTCATGCTTGACACAGATTCTACAGCAGTTATCCAAGATGTTCAACTGTTAGAAAAGCTCCTGCTTGACTGGAAGATATGGTCTAAAGCAAAGGTAATTACTTTCAATTTGGAAAGATTTTAAGTCTAAAAATCAATTTTAAAAAAGTGATGAAGTATTATGAGGTCTGAAATTAATTTCTCCAGTTAGATGATGTCAGTAACTACTAAAATTCTCTAAAATTAATGGTCCTTATTTTTCTTTGAACAGCTGGTAGCAGCATCAAGCTCCCATTACCAATGATGCAGGTAGCCTTAGTGTATTAAATTCTGTAAGTGTAATGTATGTAAATGACTTGTTAGTTGAATGGATTTTTTTTTAGGGAAACTTGTTAAGACTGAGGAAGACCTGCTTCCCTTTGGAAGTAAACTGTTGGAAAAACCCATCCAGTGTTAATGCAGCAAGGAGTATACAAAACTAGTTTTAGACAAGAAGTAATTTTTTTTTGTAGCTTAATCATTAAAGTACACTTAATTTTGTATGAGCATAACTTTTCTGATAGTTTCTAGTTCTGACCTGACCTTTGCAGTCACTTAGTTTTGCACCTAAGAAAAAGACCAACTTGACTTGTTTATGTTCGTAAGCTGTTTGGGTTTTTTTGTCTCATTGTGTAGACTCAGAAATACATTTTTGAAGCAATGTTCTTATTTTGTTTTCTTTTTCAGCAAGGTGTTTGGGAAACTCTGTTAGCAGCTCTGGAAATCCTTATCAGAGCTAACCATCACCAACAGATGTTTAACATTAAACAGCTATTGAAAGCTCAAGTGGTACATCACTTCCTGTTAACTTGCCAGGTTCTGCAGGTACTTCACTCTGAAATCCTACTTAATGCTTGGCAAATACTCAGTTTTACTGCAGGGGTGGGAAGAGATTAAGTGCTATAGAAAAAAACTACTTCAGTAGACTCTGTCCTCTGTGCTTCCAGACCCCTTTCATCATCTTCAACAGGCACTGTTGTTGTGAACTGATAGTTCATACTGGATGCTCTACTTGCTGCTGGACAGAAGGGGCAAGAGACTTTAACCATCTGGTACTATTTGAAAACCGAGGCACTAAGTTACTTCTGCAATCCATACATGAGTAGGATCTCAAATGGACTGTGACCCTTTCATAAAGACCTGAGGTGTCTCTTACTAGTTCAAGTCTTCATTACTGAAAAACATAGATACTGTGCAAGTAGTAGAAACTGTCTATCCTGTATCTCACCAGAGCTAATAGGGCAACTGGCCTGTAGTGCTCAACCTGAGCACTCCTTTCAAAATTTTGATTCAGTAGTAGCTTCCTCCATGGCATGGAGACAGCTGTTCTGAAAAGGACTTTGAGGAAGTGCTTCAGCCCTTTGATAGCCACTTCTTAGAAATGATGTTGATTTTGAATAGTTTCCTGCTTATAGTACGTATCTGTGAAAACATGTATTGTAATGCCTTTTTTCTACACTGTATTTTCTGTCGTACATTCCTTTTTATTCTGAGTTTCTCACTCTAACACATGAAATGCATTTATTGCTTCTCCCTCTTCTAGTAATTTTCTTTAATCTGTCTTTTAATCATTTTCATTGCTGTAAATTTTGAAATTCTTCATTTTCTTTGTGCCTGAATTTTGAATGTGCTGGACTTGGGTAACATTGAGTAGGTACAGTAGCTCCTCTCAAATTAAATAATACATACTTTATTACTTGAGCTTTTTTCTTCTCTGTTCTTCTACTACAGCATGACAATTTTAAAAAAAGACAATTTTCAAATTAAAAATATAAATAACTTACAGTTGTGCTGCTCTTCCTTTCTAGGAGCATAAAGAAGGGCACCTTGCATCCCTGCCTCGGGAGGTTTGTAGGTCATTTGTGAAAATAATTGAAGAAGTACTTGGATCTCCTCCAGACCTGGAACTGCTGACACTGGTCTTCAATTTCCTCTTAGCAGTTCACCCTCCCACTAATACATATGTTTGCCACAATCCTACCAACTTCTACTTTTCCCTGCACATAGGTAGATACGTCACATTTAACTAGAAATAAACAATAAGATAATCTAGTCATAAATTAATATTTAAAAAACCTTTCACTGTTATAATTTACTATCCTATGAATACATTCTTTCTATACTGTAATAGCTGTATATCAAAAATTATTGCTACTTAGTAAAGTAAAAGTAGTTTACAGTATTGAGAGACATTATAGTTAGACTTTGCTTGGCTTACTTGGAGAGCTCTCTATCTACAGCCACAGATAATCTCTCTGGTGGTTATGTCTTTAATTTTCTTTAAAATTTGATGCCCCTAAATGGAATGCCTAATGTCAGCTGCCTGTATGGACTCATTTGCTTGTAGGCAAATCTTAGAGAAAAAATAAGTGTATATGGTCCTGTCTCAATCTCTGCTTTCTTGTTTCCTTTTACTGAATTCCTAGAAAAACAAAAGGCCTGAGGAGTGTTTTTAGCAAAGGATCAGTTGCACTGCAAGATGTCATTGGCAGGCACCATCAGTGCATTGCATACAAGTTACTGAAAGTACCCATGTGCATTGAGGGGTGCAGATATAGAACAGCAACTGTATTTAATAAGTCTGTACTAGATGATCACTTTGGCAAAATGAGTGATATGAGCTTTAATTAAAAATGAGAAACTGGTAGATGTATAGTTCATGCTTTAATATTAGCATTGTACAACTGTAGCCATAACTGATGTAAACATGGAAAGCATCATCCAAGTTTGGAATGTTTTCTCTTTTTTGCAGGTGCCTGTGTACCTTCAGTTTTAGTAATTGGTTTCAAAGGCACTTGTTTTTATCTGTATCTGTCCTCTAACACTAATAGAAGTAAAATTCTGAGTAAGACTAGAATGTACTTTTTGATACTTTGAGCCTTATTAGATGAACCTGTTTGAGAACAGTCACCTGTGTTTGACATGGCAAAAAGTCAGTTATTACTTCTTGTATGCTTGCAGGGACTATCTGTAAGTATAATTACTTTAGAACAGCATAATGTTTTCAGTGTTCTGAAGCAAATTTTAAGTGTATCACTAAACCAAAAACTTGTTCTCAAGACCTTTTCCTGAGATGCTTGTGAGTCGAGCACTTCTCACTAGCCTCCAGTGATCAGCTTGAAATGTAACCTGGCTACTGTGAGTCTAAATATGTCAAGAAGGCAAACTTTAAAAGCTTTTATGTAACTTTTCCCCTTATCTTTTCTTTCTAGATGGCAAAATTTTTCAGGAGAAAGTTGAATCACTTATGTACCTGAGAAATTCCAGCAGTGGTGGGAAGTCAATAGACAGTTCTGCATTTGTGATTACAACTCCAACTGGATTTACAGCTTTACCACTAGAAGGTAAAACCATGCTGGAAAAACAGGGAGGTTAAGACAGTCCTTTGGCAGATGACTAGTGCCTTAAAGTGTTACTTTCCCACAGATATTTCTTACAAACCTCCTCCTGCCCCTTGGAGCTTGATGCCTGAATGGCAGAGTAAGAAGAATGGAATTGAACATGCTATCTAAACTGCTCTTCATTCCCAAGCTGAGGCAAATTGCCACATCAATGGCTCAGGCAGTGAAGTGGGCCAGATAGATGAACAATTTCATCTGTTAAACAGACCTGCTAGATATGTATGAGAATACCTTAACCAGGCAATAGTTGAAATAGTGAGCCATAAGCAGCTATGCTATCTGTGCAAAAGCATTAGTTTGATACTTTATTTGTGCATGATTGTTAGCATCCACCTAAATACAGTATTTAAAGTATTGGCATTTAGTTGTACTGCAGGTGTATCTACTGTTCCTACATGACAGAGGATGGGAAAGTAATCTTATAAAGAACAACTTAGATACTTTGGTTATATAAATTAAAATTGAATAGTTTTCAAGAAAGAGTCTCATTATATAGCATGGTAAACAAGTTGAGGTCTACAGAGAACTGCTTTAATCAGTTTTGAATTCCTCTGCTATAGATGCTGAAATAGTGTGAAGTTACTAGCTCAAGCTGGTAACTTTTTTTTCAGTTGGTGTGCTGTCTGTGTGTCTGGTTTTTGTGTGTCTGGTCTGCATTTTTGTCTGGTTTTTGCATTGTTGTTGAATTAGATTTTTAATCATACTTTTTACACAGATTTGCATAGGCAATCAACAAATACCGCCTGTGAAACAAAAGCTAAAACATATAAATTATGCCTAAGCCTTTATTTAAGCTTGTTGACAATGAGAAAGAAATTATAAATAAAAAAGCATAATCTAAGCAAGTTTACCAATATATATAAAAAGTAGGAGTGGAAACAAATTACTCTGATCTCTAACTTAGTTGCTATGTATTTCGCATCACGTGTGACTTAGCTATATTCTGTGTATCACCAGTGTAATACCTTTTACAATTGGTGTCTTGTTGCTACTTGGTTTAGAAAAAGTGAACAGAGTCTTCAAGCACTACTTCAGTTGAAACAGTGTTAATTCAAATGTCTTTAAAAGCAGTGATAGGAAGAGCAGACAACAGTACTAAGTTGTGTATGGCATTAGTCGTTCTCCCCTATGGATCATATAGGAAATCTTATTCTTCTAAATGGAGTACTTTTTTATATCAATAGTACCGAACTATTGTTCTTGAATAAAGATTATTCCTGTGTGCTAGAGGAATACTCAGCCTAACTTTTTGTGAAAATAGGTGTTTGAATGTTGTGGTTCTGACTCTGAATTTCTAAGTTTAGATAAAATATTTGAAATGGTATGTTCATTAGATAACTTGTTACCTGCATGTGACGTTTGTGATTTGTTGTACTACCTGTGCACTACTGCTAATGTGTGTGCAAGCTTGGCTGTAAGATTGTTGCAGCTATATAGAACCTTCCTGTTGTCTGAAGGCCAGTTTGGTTCGGCTATGTTTGCACGTCTGTGCACGTAGATATTTTCTTTTTTTATATATCTGTTTTATATAAATCTCACTTAAAAAAAATAATCCTGATGCATCATCATTGCATTAGTACTAACTGGTGCATAGTTTTCAAAAATACTTCTGAAGGAACAAAGTCTCCTTTTCCTAGACTAGCAGAAAGCTTCCTCTACCAGTCTGGTATACAAATTGCTTTCCCTTTTAAAGATATGTTTTACAAAAGACATCCGTAATGTGCTCTGAAAGTTTGACTGTTTCAAGTCAAAATGTGTGCTTAAAAGGAAGCCCTGTTAAATAAAATATTCAGTGATTTGTTATAAATCTGAAGTACATGTAAAGCCTTAGTGCAAAGGGATTGGTGAATAGTACTTCACTGTCCACTGAACCATGTTGGTAGATTGAACCTCTTACACAAGAGCTCCAAACAGAGCAACCTGCTCTGTTTGACCCTGCTTTGAGCAAGGAGGTGGGACCAGACAATCTCCAGAGGTACCTTCTGCCCTCAATAATTCTATGATTCTGTACAAATTCCTGCTGGGGGTTAGTTGAGAGGATCGTAACGTAAATCCAGAAACTCCAGTACACATGGAAAAACTGTTTTGCATTTTATGTATCTTTCAAATTTGTGACTTGCTAAATATGCCTGTGTAATAGTTTACTATCTCTACTTGATTGGCCAAATCTGAGCTATGCCAGGTGTTGAATCAGTTTTGCCACATAAAATTAGCTTGGGTTATCGCTGTGTTAAAAATGTAAGTGGAGTGTAACATTGAGGGAAAAGCTTGTTTCTTCTGCTAAAGATACCCTTATTCTCTAGGGGACACTTCCAAGGGTAGCGTACAGCAGAAGATAAGCTCTCAGGCACCTAAAAGGCTTTGCAAAAGCTTACCAGCATCTCCTAATTCCTCACCTCAAGTTCATCGAAAAAGATTAACTGAAAGGATGGGAAGGAGCATTGATGACCTGCAGATTATTGGCAAGCATGACTGCATTGATCTCCAGGGTAGAACTGGTTTTGTTGGAAGTTCTGAAACCATAAAAACAGTACAAGAAGAACTCTTTCTTAGCAGTTGTGAGTCTGCAAAAACAGTTTGTGACTCAGAGTTAACATCTGCTGAAACTTTTGAAGATATTGCAAAAGAAGAAGAATTATCTGAAAATGCATTTGAGAGTAAAGAAGCAGATGCAGACCTGAAATGTAGTGAAGGTGGTGGTGCTGCAGCTGAGCCATCGCTACGTCGTCCAGACCATCTGAAAGGACTGCCTTCATTTCAGAAGAGTCAGAGTAATTTTGCAGGGTTGGGCTTAGCATTTTCTGTTCACAGAGGATCATCAGCCATTGCTCGCTGGCCAAGCTTTGCTGACAAGAATGTACTTCCTGAAGACTGGGAGAGTCTTGCTTTTTCTTCAGCTAATGAGACTACCCACAAACAATCTGAAAGCTCTGATGACAGGTAAGCAGATAAATAGAATAATTGGCAGTAGCTCAGAATATGAGCTTTAATTTCACAGTTCTTTGTCTTGATTACTACAAAAATCGTAAGCCTGAAAATTAAGGGAGTGTTTTCAGTGACTGTCATAAACCAATTCATTAAGCTTTTAGTCTATAGAACTGTGTTGTTTCAATTTTTGCGTTATTTACATAGCAAACTTTAAAAATCGGGAGTTTTGCTATCTACGGTAGGAGCGGGAACTTTTTATGCTAGCTCACAAAAAATCTCAAGCAAATAATTCTGGTCAAATTATACTTTTTGCTATCTGCTATCCAAAAATAAGTGTGAACAAAGAGTGGTAATAGGAGTATTGGAGAAACGTTTGCCAGATTTCCTTCTCCTCCTCTCTGCCTCAAGAGTAGCTAACAAGTATGCATTTTTAATGTTTCCTATTGTAGGCAATAAACGGTGGTAAAACATATTCCTCTGTTTTCAGATGTACAGAAGATTGTCTTGTGCTTATCTGTTGTGGATTATATGACCTCTTGCGTGGAGTTCTCCTGATCCTACCAGATGTCATGCTAGAGGGTGTGATGGACAAACTTATCCAACCTGATTATCTTATAGTTCTTGTGAACCATCCATCTCCTCTCATACAACAAGGCGCCATTAAAGTAGGCCTATGTACAATGTTTTCAGCTAAAAGTTATGAACTACTGTAATTAACATGTTGGAAACACACGGTTTTATTAATATCTTTTATCCTGCTTTCTTCAGTTTTCTAGCTTTACTTCTGAGTTTTAAGATCTGTTTCCACCCCTAGAGATTTAAAAAACCCAAACCAAACAACCCAAAAAACAACCCAAAACAAAAAAACCAACACAAACATAGAATCTTTCAATAGATAAATATAGTCTATGACCTAAGCCAGAGTGCTTAGGAGCACATGACAGCATTACTGATGTAAATGGAAGCAACAACATAGAAAAATTCGGTGACCATCTCTTCAAAATTAAATACATGACGCACTGTGTTAAATTAAGGTGCAAGCAAAATCTTGACTTCTAACACAGTTGACTTTCAGTTATTCTGGGGAGTCATCCACATGTTTGTGGCCTGAACGTGGACTTGAGGTTTCAAAATGTTTTAAGGGATTTTTGTAGCATTGGCAAGGACGATGTTCCTGGATGATAACATTACGTAGATGAAAAACTTTGAGTAGATTTGTATTTTAATTGAAAGAAGAATAAAATTATATGGCTTTATTAACAAAATGATCCAAAAAAACATGCATGCACTTGCATACACACCAAAGTGTGGGATTTAACAAGTATAAAAAGTTTGAATGTACTTCTTTTCTGTAACTGTTAAGTGTGTGATTCCATCTCCCCCAGACTTGACTAAAAATCTGAGAGTTTTCAGATTAAAAGGATAAACTCAGCTCTCAGTTGTAATAAGGGCAGTGTAGATTGCAGTTGCAATAGTGTAGTTGATGTTTTTAATCTGGAATTTAAAAAATTTTTATTTCAAACTGTTCAAATCACAGACAACAACTTAAAATCTTACATCATGATTATGCATTTATTTTTAGTTGTTGGATGCATATTTCAACAGAGCAAGGAGGGAGCAGAAGGAGAAATTCTTAGAAAATCGTGGCTTCTCCTTGCTAGCCAACCAGCTGTACCTTCACCAGGGGACTCAGGAAGTTGTAGAGTGCTTTTTGGAAATGCTCTTTGGCCGCTCTGTTGGCTTGGATGAAGAGTAAGTAATGCTTTATTTCTGTGTCCTGTAACTTAATATTTGAACTACAAGCAGTGTGCTTTGCTGCTGGAGGCAAGGATACGATAGCTTTCTAATTCCTATTCTCTTCCTAGTAGCCAACAATCATTAAAAAAAAAAAAAAATCCTTCAAAACTGTTCTGAAACGTTTTGCTTGTAGCTTTAACATTTAAATGCATTCAACTTCTTATGACTATTGTATGGCCCTTAAGCTGTTTGTAAGCAACTTCATCTGATAGGTGCTGTCAGCTGGGGTCTTGTAAACTCTCAGCCTTTCTGAGGGCCTCAGAGGCCTTTGCGCTTCTAATGTTCTGTAGTCAGTTTAACTCTTCCTATTCTTTCTGACCCTACATGAAACTCTGACTGGATTTTGGTAGGTGATTAAGGAAAAAGCTCAATGTCACAGCTGTTTCCTTGGCTTGGCACTGAGTTTAAACCTCATATTTCCTTTAGGGAAAATCCCAGATACACCATTTCCTTGACCCAAAGAGCCACCTCATATTGACAGGAGATTACCTTTAAGAAGACAATTGTCTATGTAAATGGTATTTTTTAGAATTTGTCTGACTACTTAATGATTGCACAGGGAGAACATGCATCTAAGTATAGTCAGCAGTGCAAAAATCTTGTGAAAAGCTCCTTCTCAGTTGCTGCCTCCTTAGGATTTGTAGCCAAATTACTTTTGCCTGTTGGCCTGATCTTCACCCACCAAAAAAATATATTCCTGTGTAACTGCAAGACTTAAACCTGGCTGTCTAACTAGCCCCAAAACAGAGAACTGTTACTTCCTCAGGATTGATCATAGGCCTGGAAAGGTAATTCTTGTAGGTCAAATTCTTTTAGGAGTGTGTATAATAGTCATGTGATCAGCTGATAACCTTAAACAAGTAATCCAATTTATTAATGCACAGGTAGTACAAGGTCTGAAAGTACTGTTCTGAGTTCTACAATCACAATAAGCCAGAAGTTGCCAAACCTAATTAAACTTCAGCAGTAATGGGTATAGGGTATCAAACCTGCTGTCACTGTGTATTATGTTGATGCCAAGCTGTATCTGGTTTCTTGATAGCGTCTGTGCCAATTGTAATACTTATTACTGGAAAGATGGGGAGTCATATTTTTCTACAAAAAAAAAAAAAACCAAGCCTCTTTTCATGAAGTTGATATTGTAGACAGGTGGTAGTTAGCTGAAGCTTCAGATATACTTTTTAGGCACTTCATTTCCTTGTGGCTCTTTGAAGTGTTTGTTTTGCTCTTAATTCCTTTAGTAGACAGGCATTGTCACTGCAATGAAATGTAGGCAATTACTATCTGTATCTTTGCCAAAATAATGTCATAGGCTGGTATACTAGTTGCATGTACTAGGTTGCTATTTTAAGGATGTCACTCACTTATATTTGTGTTAATAGATTTGATCTGGAAGATGTCAAGAATGTTGGACTCTTTCAAAAATGGTGTGTCATTCCTATTCTGGGTCTTATATAGAGAACTCTCTGTATGATAATGTTCTGCTGCATAACTGCTTCTGTCTCCTGCTGCAAATCATAAGTTCCTGCTCAAAAGTTGCAGACCTACTGCTTGATAATGGCTTGCTGTACGTGTTGTGTAATACACTGGCTGCTCTCAACGGAATGGAAACAAAGTGAGTATCAGCTGCTATAAAATAGTCCAGACGCAACCTTAAGTCTAGCAAAAATTACTGCATTGTATTTGTTTTACTTCCTAAAATGATCAGAGACTGTGTACAAAGTAACACTGGTTTTGAGGTTTTCAGCTTTAATTACACCTGTGAAAGTTCAAGTTTAGATATTCAGTTCAAACAATGGAATAGAAAATGTTCTTTCCATACCTTAAGCTTTCAAGTGAAATGACATTTGAAAATGCAAGTTTGTCACACTGTGTGCACTTTGAATGCTTTTTCTAATAAAACTCACCTGAACAGTAAGATAAAGGCCCAGGAGATGGTAGCATTCTACTGTATCTATATCCAATGTCAAAACTGCAGGAAAAGCCTTTCCTGTGCTGCCTGTGATTTGAGACTTCAAGTAACTTAAATTACTTCATAAATTACATTCTGTATTTTAAGAAAGGTTATACAGTGAAGGAAGGAGAGGTGGGGTTTTGTTAACTTATTTCATTAGTTGGTATCCTGAAGAAACAGATATTTCCTCTTTACCCTGGTATAGTTTAGTTCAGCATGGTTACAAAATGACATAGTATCCTGATTATTTTTTTTTTTTGAGAAATACAGGATTTTGGACCTGTTCTTTAACTTGGAAATCTGATAGTAATACATCATTGCTTTTCCAATAAAGCTTTGTTACAATCTTAATGTTAGAAGGTCTCAAAGACTTGCAGGTATCCAGTCTGCCAAAGTTAATGCTGAAGAGGTATCTTTGATTACAATTTCTAGCCTTCAGCAGTAACATTTTTGTATGAAGTACAGCATAATATTAGGTATGGTTGGCAGAAGTAGCAAGGGGAATAGTAATGGGTCTTGTTATGGGTTACA
>VZTL01046278.1:22413-66489 GCA_013400535.1 Scopus umbretta | reverse complement strand
CTTTTCCAGTGGGGTATCAATTTTCTACCACAGGATGCACCTTTCAGACGCGTTTCAATCCTCAGCCCTCACCCAGCTTCACGCTGCACACCAAATAAGGGCCTTCTGGCCTCAGGGAATGTCCTGAGAGAATCACCAAACCAGGGCAAACAAAATATGTCAGCTGAAGGAAACTTGCCACAAGGAGGAGGTGTTACACTCAAATATAATGATGCTGGGGCTCAAAGCAACACTGTTTTCTAACTCAGGCTACTTTTTACCAGGCTTCAGATGCCTGCAAGAAACCTAGCTTGTTTTGTGTTTCAGAGGAAGTGCAGAATGGAGATGGAAATTGTGAACTGGATCCAGAAGTATGACATGGACATGGGAGAAAAACAGGTATGCTCTTTTAAGAGCTTTGCTCTCCCATGAGGTGATACGTTCAGGTAGATTCCTGTCCAAATGGACACATGGCTCTTACATGGGAGGCCATGGAAGTGAGGGGCATTTTTCCATCCAGAAGTAGTACAGCCTTTAGAAGGAAAGCTATCTTTGTCCTGCATATGTGTTCAGGAGTTCTCTGCTGCTTTGACTTTAGAAAGAGTTACATCCACTGCTAAATCCCATGGTATTCAGGGGCAAATGGATTGCCACATTGTCAGACACTCCCACTTGATGCTAGGGAACAGGATTTTCACTTTTGCTTCAATCCTCAATCCTGTTGGCCCTATCTAGTGTCCAGATCATGCTCCTGTTTCTGCTGCCCCCTTGAGAGATGTCTCTCAAGTGCTAAGAAACCAAACAGCCTGCATACCACTGCCTTGACATCCAACTTAACAACAACAGGCTGGGAATCACATCAGCATACCCCAACCTCACCTCTGAGAAGGACCTACTTGCTTTCCTGTTCCTGCCCTATTTATGGAGATGGATAAAAGCTGCTGGATTACCAACAAAGCAAAACGTAGGGAGGGACCTAGAAGCTGGATGCTAATTGCAAGAGATTATCCCACCCTTGTCAGGTGTTAAACAATGTGATTGTTTTGATTTCCGGTTTGGTGGGTGGCTGGAGCACCACCTCACGGCAGGTTTGGGACAGAACTTGCTAAGGCAGACACACGTCCACACTGCTGATTCCCCTAATCTTCCACCTCTGTGTGGCTTCCTCAAAAGCATTAGGAAAGGCATAAATGGCTGCTGAGCTTGGAAGTGCAGTAACACCATTAAAACTATCTGTCCTTGGCCTTTTCCAAGCTGACATGGTTAGGCTCTTCTCACGCTCTCAGCAGTGTATAGCATATTAGCTGGGCTTCAGTGCCACTCATCTAAAAGGGCTTCTTGGCAAAGCTACTAGCTCAGGCTCAGCTGTACCCAAGCTGCAATGATATGTCCTCAGAGCATACGCAGGAGGGGCTCTGACCTGCATGTGTGTTACCTGGTCAGAGTTCCCAGATGAGGGTGGATGCTGTTTGCAACACAGGGAGAATTACGAGAGTATTTTTCAGAGGAGCATGAAAATACTAGGACCTGGCATCTCGTGAAATTCCCTGGGTACTGGGCACACACCTCCTTTTGAGTCCCTTTGGAAAGGCTCAGCTGCCAGTTGTAGTTCTCCCTGGATTTGGGATGGGTTTAAGAACCCTTATCTAGGGTTGTACAGGGAGGAGCTGCTGAATACCCTCCAAATTGCTGTACAAGGTATCTGCTCTCTTGCTAGGCTGAGTATGAGGAGGTTCATGCTGCCTTTGCTGAGGAGAAAGCCCAGCTGTCCCTGCTGATGGAGAAACATGCTGTGCTTCTCCAGGAGTATTCCCAGATTGAGGAGGAGCGCAGGATATGTCAGATTAAGAAGGAGCAGGCTTTGAAGGAATTGACCACTGTGACCCTTGCTGCCATTCGCATCCAGGCCTTCTGGAGAGGCTACTTGGTCCGGTCCCTCTTCAAGTCAAAAAGAAAGAAGAATAAGAAGGGCAAGAACAAGAAGACCAAGAAATAAAGCACAAAATCTATTCTTTCTCCTCCTGGAAGAACTGCTGACTCTTCTGGGACTGAGCTCTTCTAGATAAAGGCATTAGATTTGAGAGAGCATTTGCATTAAGGCCCACACTCTCCAGGGCTGGGGCTGCCTCTCATAGTTAGAGTACATTGAAGCAGCGGTGTGAAGACATGTCTCACCATTTTAGGTTTGGCTTTGCTACCTCTGCAAGGAGGAGGATGTCTCTTGATGAAGGGACTGAGCCAGGAGTGCAGGTTCCTGCCTTGTCTCCCTGGCTTGAGTCTCCTTGCCCATGTCTTTCTTGGGTGTCAGGGCCCCATTCTGTTCTCACCAAAGGTGGCAATAAAATAATTCCTGAGGGCAGGTTGAGGCCCTTCAGCTGACAGGGTTTCTTCTTGTGTGGATTTGAGAAACCATGTCCCTTTCTACACGAGAAAGCTACAGCACAATTGCTTACCAATGACAGAAGCCACATAAGTCCTGACTGGGTGTCACCCCTGGCAGTTTGCATTTTTCAGCAAGGGCCATCTGACTGTATTTGTCCTTGACTCTTTCCTTGTTTAAAAGTCACAGAATCAGTGTGGTGTGTTTGTAGCACACTTAATAAAAATCATAAGACTTTTGCTATCCTGTGTCCAACCCAGTGCAGGGCCCAATCCCAAGCGCATGCTGGAATCACTGAGGAATCACAAGGATATGAGATTCAGAATCAGGCGAGGGCCTTCTCTCCTCCAACATGGCCAGAGGAGGTGTCTTTCCTTGTTTGCAGCCACAAGAGATGTCTGGATCCATGGAGACTTTCAGATGTTGGTACCCATGTGGGTAGTCTGGGGTATATTTACATCAAGAGGCATGTTTCGTCTCCAGGGATGCTTCAGTTCACAAACACCCACGGCCCTTGAGTTCCTGGCGAAAGAAAAGTCTGGACTTGCTTTTAGATTAGAAGATGACAGAGTGTTGCAAGGGCTGTTGGGCACTGATTTTGATGCCTTCCTTTCTCAGAGTTTGTCTAAAACCTCCAGACGTTGCCTCCAGATGTCAAAGCCTATCTGGAGAAGTGTTCAGGGTGACAGACTGAGAATACCTTCTTATGCGAGTATGCCAGCATTCGGAGTCCAAAGTACTCTCAGACTGTTTCCAGACATAGGACTTGGCCCTATGAGCTGCCTCAGTGTCTGCTAGTGCCAGAGGTGCTGGTGTTTGTGGCTGAAGGACTCTCAGGGGCATCCTTTTAGAATGGGAGGAAATGCTCAGCTAGCTTCAGAGGGGGCAGAAGAAGCTCTGTCCAGAGCAGTGGATGGAGTTTGCCTACAGCTTGCTTTTTTTCCAAGCCTAGATCCTCAGACTTGGAGCCAAGCATGCTCACTGGAGGTGTTTCCAAGGCCAGTGTAAAGGGCTGGTGAGTCCCTTCACCCATACTTCAGCCTGTTGCTGTTCATTGCGTGGCCAGCCCCAGCCCTGCACCTCCCTGCTCAGCCTCAAACTGGCCACTCAGTGCTGATGCCACTTGTTTATGAGACCTTTATTTGGCATGCTTGCCACCAGCCTGCTGGAACCCCTTAAGCGCTTTGGGGTTCCCTGTGGGCCTTGTCCCACCCCATCTACTTCCCCTTCCAGTGCAACAGCACAACCTCCCTGCCCTGTGATGGGTCCTTAGCCCAGCTGTCACACAAGACAGAGATGGCCAGTCCCAGGGTCACGTTCACGGTCTGTGCTGCAGCCTGTGAGGATCCTGTGAGACCCCTGTAAGGCTAGCAGCGGCTCCCAGTTCAGGCTGCCTGCTCTAGCAGGGGTGCCATGAGAGAGCAGGCAGAGGTGCACGTGCAGGTGATGGGCAAGCAGTAATGCGATCGGGGGGATAAGAGCAGATTAGAGAGATCAGAGAAAGGCGATTCCCTTGGGCTGGGAGGGCAGGGCTGCAAAGGGAAGGGGCTTCTGTGGATGCAGGGATGGTGCTTTGCCAGACTTGCTGTGGAGAGGGATTCCCCTCAGACATGACCTAGCTCATAAAAACCAGGGCCATGGGCTAGTTGGGGGGGAAGCAGGTGAGGGGGACAGGGTTTTTCCTCCCAGCTGGGCAAGCGACACCAAGGATTTTTATGTGAGCTCTGACAGCACCTTCCACCTGGCCCAGCAATGCCACCCCTGGTGCTGGCTCCTCTGCGCCACATGTGCTCACTCAGCAATCTTACAGGCTTTCCCGTTTGCTTGCTGGTTTGTTTTCTTCCCCAAGTCATCCTCTTCCTAAAACAGCATTAAGAGGTTTTTTTTTTTCAGTGTTTTTAGAGAGGAGCATTGAAGCAATGGCACAACCGTGGCAGGCTGCGGGGCTCCTCAGGTCACAGCTCTGAGGTCCTGCCTGTGGCTGGGCCATATAAAAGCCCCTCGCTCTCTGGAGCCTCCCTTGACAATCCACCGAGGCACTGACTGCTCATTTGCCCTCCTCGCAGCCCGGCTGTAAAGGAGAGATCGGCGCAGTGAAGCCACGAAACCCCCTCCTGTCTGCGGGGCCGCGAAATGGCNCCAACTACCTGAAGGGCTACCAGCGCCGCTGGTTCGTGCTCAGCAACGGGCTCCTCAGCTACTACAGGTACCGTAGACGGGGGGCAGGGGGGAACAGGCCGGTGTCGGTGGCTGCTCGGCCTGGGCCTGGCGGGGCGGCCGCGGGGCGCGGTGTCCTCCGGCTGCCCGGCACCGGTGCGGTTCGGTGCCGCTCCCGGGATTGGCCGGCCCCGCCAGGGCCGGGAGGGCGCCTCCGGTGGCGGGGGACCAGCCGAGGGCCGCCCGGCGGGGTTTGCGCTATTGCAGAACGAGAACCTCTTCGGTTTGGGTGGAGTGGTTTTTTAAAATCTCTTTTAGAGCAAAACGCGGGGTTTGATCTTTCAGTGCTGTGGTGGGGAGCCGGCGGGGTCCGGTGCGGTGCCGGGTGCGGGCCCCCGGGGCCGGGACGCGGAGATCGGCTGTCCCCTCGCTCTGCCATTCCTCCACCTCTTGCTGCAGCTGCTACAAGTACTCTTAAAACAAGAATCATAAGTCTTCTAACAAAAAAACTCTAACCCTTTTCGTCTAAAATTGATTTGCCTTTGTAATCTGCNGCGGCGGCGGCACCAGCAGCACCAGCAGCACCCGCGGGCTGGTCTCTCTCCTCAGCGCCGTTCCCTGCTTGGCCTGCCAGGNTTTTCGTCTAAAATTGATTTGCCTTTGTAATCTGCTTCTGCTGCCTTTTTTTTTTTTTTTGTGTCGTGCGAGAGACCAGGGGCTGAAAATATTTCTGATAGCCGTGCATGTAAATGTGAGCGCTGCGGCGGCTGTGTCCGACGGGGAAGGACGGCCTGGGATGTTGATGTTGTGCTCGGGGAGGCAGCCGAGGCAGGAGGCTGGGTTATGAGAGGAAGGAAGGAAGTTATAGCACTTAGCGGTGACTCGAAGGTCTTGCCTGGCTGTCTTTGCTGTCTAACGTGATGTTTTTTACGCACACAGGCAGTAAGTTCAGTGAGAAGGGTGAGGGGGGACTGGAGACTGCGAGGTTTGGTCCAAAGTGGTGTCATCTTAGTAGGTTCTCTTGTGGTTTTTGTATCGGTTGATGGTAAAAATGTAAATACATGGGTGTTGTAGGATTTTGGTGTTTTTATTCTTTAGGAAAGATCATGTTTATTCTTGGCGCTTGGAAGATAAGAGCTCTGTCACCTTCAGTATTGTGGAGTATATATTGGCTGTATTTCAGAATATGGAAACGATCCTGGATATTAAAGGTCATTAGAGCTTTATAAAATAATATATTTTTAATGTACCAAACCCTGTGAGAGAGGACTTCTGTAAAGGCTATGCAAAAGCTGTTTTTCTTTCTGACACAAAGTTTGTCTTCTGGTTTCCTCTCTGCTACAGCTGATGATACATAGCCTGAGGCAGATCCCTGAGCTTCAGCTTGCTGCCAGGTGTTAATATAAACTCCTGTAGCTCTAAAGAGAGATCTGAGTCCTGGGGTCGGACTATGGCAGGTAACAGGTCAGAAAGAAGTTCAGTGGTGTGTTTGTCTACTTGAAGTTGTTTAAAAACCCCCAAAATCCCAAGACTCGAGCCAAACAAAAATGCTCTGTAACAAACACCCCCACAAGAGTGTAGTTACCTCTCAGTAATTCAGCTAATTTACTTGTAATCCCTTCTGGTATGCTTATGCTCTTTAACTCTAGTCCAGATCTGGACCAGCAGAACTACGTGGCTTGAAAATGTTGTTGAAGTTTAATGCTCCACTTGAAACCAAGTCAGAATACTTTTTTTTCTGTATTGGTGCCAAGTCTGTCATGAGCAAACAAGTGGTTTTCTTCAACAGTTATTTTAGGAACAAATGGGTTTATTTTAAGACAATTTGATCTGTTTTATGCTGAAACAACAAAAACACCCAAGGAAATTATTCTGAGCAGCATGTGGAGGAGTTGAGACTGCATTACTTTGTGGAGCTTTCAGCCGGTACAGACCTGTGGCTGCTTCTTGGGAAAAGTGATTCTGAAGGTTTTTGTGCTTGATGAGAACTGAGGTAATTGGGTTGTGGATCAGGAGTACAAAAATACAGTACAGAACGCATGGTAAAGTTTTACTTAAATGGAAGAAAGCCTCCATGATACTCTCCAAAACCAACTCTCTAAGTGGCCGTGCCAACCTATCAAGTGTCAGCTCAAATTGCTTGTCGCAGAGCGCTCCTGCGAGACAACTTGGCATTTTTATTTTAATATGACTTCTAGCTAACTGACAGGAGGAAGGAAACTCCTGTTATTAGGCTGTGCATTCTCATTGACTTCTCTGTGAGCAGACTGCTGGGCAACATGCGGACTGCTGCTTGTTTGACTTTTAGGCATAGAATTTAAGAAGTAACTTCTATAAAGTTCTCTTGCTATTCTGTGAGCCACGTCTCACGTTCTGCTCATCCCAGCTCTGAAGGTACATGGCAGAATTTTCTTTTTCTGCCCTTGTTGCTAAAGACTTTGTAGGTTAAATCATACTCTTGCAGGTGAATTGCTGTGCTCTCCTTGTCTCTGTGGTTTTTGATGCCTTTGTAGCTTGAGTTTGGAAGGTAGTTGCCCTGATATACAACCTGATGATTTAGCTGTTGACTATTCAGGACTAGCTTGACAAAACTTTCATTTTGCTTGGTTGCTAAAAGTCATCTTAATTGGAAAAATGGCACTGTGATGCTCAAGTGGCTTCCTTGTGGGTATTGATTTAGTTCCAGATTGAAGCTTTTCATTTAATTTGAATTTCCTGCTGCTTGCTGTTTAGCTTACTTTAAAAAAAGCCTGTCATGTTGCTGGGTGGTGATTCCTGGTAGTTTTTTTGTTTGTAGCGATGAGCTTTTAAAGTCTTGCATGCCCTCTTGGGAGCTCCTGTTGTAATGGTGCGTGGGTGGGTGCAGTGCCATCCGACAGGAGCTGCTTGGTGGGGTTTTCTTGCGCAGCCAGGTGCAATGCCTGTTTTCTCCCCAGTTGGTTTCACAGGGACAGTTTGCTGAATTAAAGCTTCTAATGAGAATATTCTTTCCAAATGGAGCATTTAAAGCCTCCTGTATCTTTGTGAAATCTATGAAGACATCAAGTCTTACTGCCAGCAAAGCTTCCCTGCAGGACATGTGCTTTTGCCTCATATTCCCTACTCTGAACCTGTGGAAAATGGTAATAGCTGAGTAATTCTTGAAGATTTCCTCTGTGGTACCCTCCTCTGGAGTGAGGTGTGTGGATTTAGGAACTTCCAGGAGTCACACAGCAAGGTAGTTGGACCATTTTAATTGCCCTTCATTCTCCCTCTTTGGTTATTTTTTTGATTAAGTTTTCTGGCCGACTTGGAAATCTACAGCACAAAGGTGATGCCTGTGTTGGAAAGCAGTTTAAGCATGGAAAAACTAGTCTACTTGATTTGCTAATGATCAAAACTCTCTTTCTAAACGGCTCTGGCAGGCTGCCACTTACAGATTTATCATTATCTGTAATTAGCACGTCTGTACAGGAGAAGCTAATCACCTTGAAGAGGTTAGTGTTTTCAAGGAGATTAGAGAGGATCTTTAGGTAAGTATTAATTCATCAAAGATTGGCATTGGCTCTTGTGATCGATGCTCCAGATGAGTGTTGTCTTCTCCAAGTAGCTTTCCCATATTTCGAAGAGCTTGGGTTTCATGTTGTCCCCTCTGTGGGTTTGGTCCATAGCCTGTTATATGGGGTTAGCTGTCTGAAGAGCCTTCAGCAGTATTTTCCATGGTCACAGGATATAATAGCTAAAACAGTGCCAAATGGAGAAGGAAAAAACATTTCATGCCGTATGTGATTTGATTATTGTTGTGACTGTGAAAGGCTTCTCACCAGAAAGCAGCCCAGGCTTCCCTTGCCTGTCTGCTCTTGAAGGAATGATGGGTGCCCAGGGCAATTTAGCTGCCTTCTCTTTGTTGTCCTGCTAAGGTGGAGGGGATGGGCAGCTCGACAGCACCGGGAGCCCAGTTCCCTGGAAAAGCTGTGTTTCCCAGAGCAGGATTCTTCACTAGCTTTGTTTATCCAGCAGTTAACTCTTGGTTAGCATTGTAAGGTCTTGAGTACAACCTGGAGGTTTTTTTTTTCTGCTTCTTGTACTAGGACTCCAGCTGAAAGCTGAGGTGGTGACTTGCAGGCAGGAGCTTGAAAACTGCTGCTGATACTAGAGTTGTGGAGGAATTGAGGACTTTCAGAGAAGACCTCTGGGACCCTCTTGTCCGACTCCTGTTCAGCATGGGGCCACCTGATGTTGCTTGGGGCCTTGAGCTGCTGAGGTTTGAATGTCTGAGGTATGAGATTACACAGCCTCTCTGGGCCCCTCTTCCAGTGTTGGACCACCTTCAGGGGAGAAATGTTTCCTTATATTTAGCTTGTACATAATAACATGAGGGGAGAGATACACTCTAGAATGATTTTTGTAACAGCTTGTCCCCTGCAGACATAGAAGTAGCTGATGTCCTTAACTAGCTGTCATCCTTGGGGTGTTGGAGCACACAGTGTTCAAGGACAGCCCTGTAGCTGCATGGTGACTTTGAGCTACTTTTTTTAAACAGTTTTTTAATAATTTGTGTTCACAGTCATCTTGTTTTCACACTATACTCGCTTTATCCATATGGTGCTTTACTGTTGATCATTGTTCGTTTGCCCATTTTTGAGGAAGCTCCTCTTCTGTGCTTTGTAACTGGGACATGGTGCTTGCATGGCTTCATTGAGGCACGTCACATCAGAGCAGCATTCTAATGCTGCCATGGTGCGCAATGAGCAATGCTCTTTGCTGTGCTGCTTATGGCAGGCCTGATTGCTTGGCTCCCAGTTTAATGCTGTGGTGGAGGAGTTAGGCTCACTTGACTCCAAACAGCAACTGTGGCTGACACTGCAGGAGCGCATGAGACAGAGATCTTAGTCCTTATGGGTGTTTTTATCATCACAGTCTGATTATTAGCACTGTGTCAGGACTTTTATATCTGTTTCTTTGGTTGTAGTATTCTTCCCGGTTCTGTTGCTGGTTGTAAACAGCCAACAAGAGCTGTGAACTATCTTGATACTTTCATTTCTACCTATATGATCTTAAATTGATTATACTGGCCCAAATGCTTCATTTGATGAAATTGTAGCAGAACTAACTGGTTTGTCTTGTGCAGAACTAAATTTTGAGAAGAGCAATGCATTCTGGTTTTGTGTGGTATGACTGCAGTCTGTATTGCTGTCTCAAGGTTCGTTGTGTGGTGAACTTCCAGGTAGTGTCACGCACACTGCAGTTTTAGTTCCTGAAACTGTTTGCAGGTATGGAGCATATTTACAGGTTCATCTGCTGCGATACTTACAGGAGAGTAAGATGCCTGTCACCCATTTCTGGTCTCAGTTGTTCCAGCTTTTGTTGTTGAAGAACACACAGCTATTGTTATGCCTTTGCTGTAGCCTTCCTCCATTGCCCCTCTGCAAGAGCAGGGGAAGGTCACTGCTCCAGTCCTGCATTTCTCCCACACGTTGCTGGTAGCTGCTGCTCAGCTCTGCCTTTTGCAGCTGAGAGCTTGTGTGGGCTGGATGCTGCTTTGTGACAGCAGCGGCTTTGCTCACCTCTGAGAAATTGTTGTCAGCCATCATGTTGGTCTTCTGTTAGTGCGTGCTGCTAGGCATGCTCAAGGAGCAATACGGCTGTTTCTTCTGGTCCAGATGCACATAGGTGACTGACAGCACCTGCCTTTTGGCTGTAGCTCCTATGCCCGTCTTTTTCCAGGGTAATATGTATTCAGTTCTAACTTCTTTTGCTCCAGTTGCTGGTTTAAATTTGTGCTTGCGTGGTCTGTCATCCTCCATACCCACGGTGAGTCAGTGGTGAAGGAGCTGATCTTCCTTGTCAGAAGTAACGTGAGAAACTTGCTGTGTTTTTCCTTGCAGTATCCTTTTTAACCTGCCTGTTTTTCTCCCAAAGAGCTTTCAATCAGTGCAATGTGCAGCGTTTAGAGTACTGTAACTCGCTTGCTTCTGAATGGCTTGGACTTTCATTGTCTGTAGGTCAATTTTTATCTTGCAGCAAGTCTTGCAACAAGACTGTTAAGCTTTTTTATTGTTTTGTGCTTATGTATAAATTGCATTGTAGCTAGGTAACTTATTTGGGTAATTTTAGGTAACTTAAGTATGCAGTAATATCAGAGCCCTTTGCTTCTTGTAGGTCTCCTCAGATCTAGTGTTGATGGCAAAGAGCTCAGGTCGTCAACCTGAAATGTGAGTTGTCCCAGCCTGCTGTCTGGAGCACGAGCAGCTCACTGTGTTGTAACATCCTGGAGATTTGTCCCCCAAATAGGAGAGTGCTTCAAAACTCGAGGTAGCTGGAGGTGTTAAATTTCCCTTCAGGTCCTCATTATGCTGCTCAATTACTTTAATCATTCCTATGGCACTTTGGCAGGGATCTTTATACATTTTATATCAGCCTTTGGTTTCAATCAAAAAGCTTGTTTAATAATTAATTACTTAATATTTCTTGGTCTGACAACTGCAGGCTGGGCAGGAGAAGTTAAAGCTGGAGGATAACAAAAGCTGGATGTGCTTGTTGCTGTTGGGTCAGTGATTGCTGACTCACACAGGCATGTGTGTGAGGATGCCAGTGCTAAGCCTTCAGGCTATGTACGAATCAATTTCACAACTAAAGATACAAATTGAAAGCATGGTGCTAAGGGCCAGTGGCACGATTCAATGGGCAGTGACAGCCCTGGGATAAAAGCAGAACAAATCTCCTCCTTCATCCAGTTCCAGGCGCTTACACAATTTGCTTTACCTTTGCAAGCATGGGCTCCTGGGAGTACTGGGTTGAAATGTGGCTTCTTGCTTTTGGTCATCNTATGTCAATGTTTCAAAGGAGGAAAACCATCTACTTTTCCAGTGGGGTATCAATCCTGGCCTCCCACTGTCACCAAGTGGTGTTGCTCATAACTGTATGACATTGCTGAACTGCTGGGTTTGTTGCTTCTTGCAAGTTCTGTTGTGCAGTTCACAGTGCTTAAGTGGGCAGTGATGAAATTTTTGCAGTCTAAGCGGTATTGACTGGCTTGCACGTGTGTTAGAAATGAGTTATGTGTGTTTGCCCTGCATCCAGCAGTCCTTCCTTTCACACTAATTTAGGCTGAACTGTATTTCTTTCCTTTTTTTTTTTCTTCTGTGTGTGTGGGTTTTTTTTCATCTTTTGTCTAACTCTTCAAGGCTATTTCTACTTTGAAATGATGACCAGATGTGTATGTCCCTACAGTGATTCAGGGGGAGGTCCTTCATTCCCTAAAAATAGTCTTAATTCTCCAAATCTTTCTGGATGAAGAGCACTGTCTGGGCACATGCAGCAGTTTAAAGCAGCTTCTGCAGTGCATGTGAAGATAAATATGGTGCAGTGGGAGTCTGTGCCTTTCTCTTTTCCTTCTTTAACACAAAGCAGTGATTCTTAATCTGTTATTAATAGCTAGAGCAGGTTTCTGCTAAGCACTTTATAAGGAACAGAGTGGAAAATGTTGTCCTTCACACCTACTGGTTAAGTATTACTGCTATATGCATAAGACCTTCTTACTTTAGGCTTGTTTATTGGTATGGATACCTAAACACTGCAGCTGCATGGTCTTTCAGAGAACAGCAAACTGCTGCTTTCCATGGTATAGCTGTTGGATGTGGGGCTTGCAATAGTAACCCTGGTGCAGCAGCAAAGCTCCTTTGGGAAGACACTTGACCTCCTGTTGCTGGGGCATGCATTCAGGTTACTTGCTTGTTTCTTCAGGGATGCTCCCTGCAGCTTTCAGTGATGATGGACTGTAAGTGCAGCTGCATTTTCAGAAGTGTGGGTGTTGGGCACTTCCCAGCTGACTTGGTGCTCTGTGCCTGTCGCTCATCTGAACACAGAGTATTTGTCACAGCAGAAAATATCCATGGCAACTAATATGCCAGTTCATGTTTTTTTGAAGTTTCTCTTTTTCTGTGAAATAGACAGGGCTGGTTCCATGAACTTTTTTTTTTTTAAGGTCTTCTGCAACTGTGAGAAGTGATGGCTCTTCTTGGAAACATGTGAAATACACCAGTCCCAGTTCAGAAGACAGGGCGAGTTTGGGTGTATTTGGTTCCAGAATGGACATGGGTGACTGAGATGTGCTCATGCCAGTAGGACAGAGATGTGCCCCATATCCCCAGATGGATTGTGCATGAGTGGGGATTATGTGATTAAACAAGCACCTTTTTGTCTTAAAAATCTGCAGATGATGTGCAGCAGGTGGGGGTGCCACCTGTGCCTGCAGCTTGTTAAGAGTTAATAAAATTAAGTTTCAGCCTTTAGTCTGAAGTCCTTTTTGGAGGCATCTAGGTGTGAGTGCTCAGGTGGTGCTGCATGGCTAGCTGTGGAACTGTGTACTTCAGAAGCCCCACCCTTTATTTTTAAAAGACCAAGACCTTCAAGATTTGCTGTTTCGAAGTGTGTGTGTTACTGTGATGTTGGATGCTGTTTATTTGCTGTTTATTGTTCCCAAGTTACTACTGGGGTGTTCTCCAGCAGAGTTTGTGGAGCAAAAACTACTACAGGTTTATAGTGTGTGGTCAGGTGAAACTAATATGTGGCTTTATTTCATCCATGCAGTTTTTCCTTTCCATGTCAGTTGGGTCTCTGGTCTGTGCTGGTGAGAGACGGCTGCAGGCTCCCCGACTTTGAATCACCCTGGGATGTAATTTTTATAAGCAGGAGGGAAGAGAGTACTCAAACTAAAAGTAATTTTGCAATGGTACAAAAGGTGACAGTCATCTTAATGCTGTATAATTTGTATTGAGCATGCATGGCAGACTATCAGCTCACGCTGCTGAATTGTATGGTACTTCCATTGTCTTGTGACAACATGTAAGAGCCCCTTTTGAAACCAGTGTAGTGCTGATGCTCACAGTAGCCATATCCAGTCAATGATTAGTGTCCTGCGCAGCTTGGTATTTGTTAGTGTGTAGCATTTGAACGTATAATTTGATTTTTTTTTTGGCAAACATGATAAGATTACACTGCATTAGTCCCAGTATTTGCTTTATAATGTCTTTATTAATGAGTGAGTGCACTTGCAGCCAGTCTGGCTGATACCAAATGGAGCAGAGAGGTTACTATGTCAGAAGGCAGGTTTGGATTCCAGAAGGACCATGGCAGGCTGGAAAAATGGGATGACAGGGACCTCGTGGCGTTAGCAGAGGAGAATGCAAGCACTGCCCTGGGGTAGCTGGCTAGACAGGAGCTTTGCAGAAGAGCCTCTGTGAAGTCTGGGTGGACAACAAGGTGACCAGGAGCTATCAGAGGTCAGTTGTCTCTTTGGCTGTGTTAGCAGAAGTGCAACTAGCATGTCGAGGGAAGGAACCATCCCCTCTGCTCAGCACTGGGGAGGCTCGTCTAGGCTCTGGGTCAGGTTTGAGGCTCCCCAGGACAAGGCTGGAGTGGTGGAGGGATGTGGATGTGCTCAGCCTGGAGCGGAGGAGAAGGGGAGACTTGATAGCTGCCCACAGCTATGTGATGGGAGGGTACGGAGAGGACAGAGCCAGGCTCTGCTCATTGCAGGATGAGGCGATGGGCTGGTACCAGAGCATGGGAAATCCTATGTGGACACAAGGAAACACGTTTTAATTGAGGGAGGGCAAATACTGGGGTAGAGGTCTGGAGAGGTGGAGGAAATTTGACTGTATTCAAGCTGTGGCTCGACAAGGTCCTGAGCTACCTGATCACATTGCTTCTGCTCAAAGCAGGAGATTGGACCTGAGGCCTCCTGAGGTGCCTTCCAGACTCAGTTAGTGTACCATTCTGTCATTATTTGGTTTCTGATGCTTAAAATTTGGTAAGTTTGCCTTCAGCTCTCCAGATACTGATGGAGGATGAAGAAAAGCCACAACACTGCCCTGGCAGTGCTCAGGGAGCACCGGTGCTTCCTGTGTCTGGATATTTCAAGCTGTTTCATAGACTCCCCCACTTCCATGGCATGCCACATTGTTCCTGATACAGGGGGTTCACAGCACAAGACCCTCATTTACCTTCTTTTCTTCCCTCCTGATTTGTGTTCCAGTGCCAGTATTGGGGACAGGCAGCCATAGCTGGGTGCTGGCTTTGGGGAGGGCAGGAGAGCTGCATTGGCAGTGTACCCAGTGGAGAGCTGCATGGGGAGGTCTCCAAATGTGAAGTGAGGAGAGCTGACTGGGGCTTGCAGAGCATTGGGGGTGTACAGGTAACTGGTGGTTTACTCCATTGTTCTGGTCCTTGCATTGTACCTGCTCCACTTGCCCCACAGGAGAGAGTCATATCATGACCAGGGGAGGTGGGGAAGGATGGACTGCGGGGTGTGTCCCCTGCTCTTCTGTGCCTCACATTCGGAATTGAGCAGGACCCACTTATAAATCTGAAAAGCCACTTTGGTGAGGAATCAGGACACTGGTGCTTTCAGCCCAGCTTGAACAGTGCAATCTCACTGTGTGTTCTGTGCTGGTTCTAAAGTTGTTTTTTTTTTTTTTTAATAGTACTGAGAGTTTGGCTTTGTAACAAGCTGGTGTTACTCATCCAGCTGTTCCAGCTCTTGATTCCTGCACTGCTTGGGGCTGTACTACTTATTTTAAAAAAAAACAAAACAGTTTTATTCTCTAAAGTTATAAATTGGCCCCTAAATTGAGGGAAGGACTTCTGCCTGACACTGGGACAGCCTGATGATTGTCAAGCCAATACAAATGCATGTCTGAAATTCATAATGTGAGTAAACTGTACTTTACTGGTATATTGTGGTTTTATTAATTAAAGCTTATAATAAATGTAGTGTTTTGCAGGGACGCTTGGGGAGGTAAAGACCTTGTTGGGTGTCTGATCCCTTTAGGAGTGGGATTTGCTTAGGAGCTGAAAGACAGAAATTTTAATATTATCTTACCTGTTTCCTTTTGTCTGTGTAGCCTCTGGGATATCCCAGCTGTGGTGCTGCCCTTGAACTGTTTTCTAGGGAGCCTACATTTTTATGTAGGTAAAGAGAGTATGCAGTGGGTGAGGCATCTACCTCTTCCTCTCTGTTCCTTTCTTTTACACCACAAGAACCTTGTAATAAACCATTTTTTTCCTCCTTACAGCCTGTAGGTATCAAGCCCTGAATTGTCATTTCTGAGTACCTTTAGATGATGCAGCACTGTATCTCAGCACAGATAAGGTCCATAATAACCGGACTGGATTGAATTGTATTTCACGTCTGCAGCCCTAAGCTGCCTTTACAGTGCAGTAATGAAATATCTCTCTGGACCATATCCGATATTCTCCATTTTGGGGACATTACAGGTTAATATTTTACCTGTCATCCCCTGCTTTAGAGACAGCGTAAAGCATGTGCTGTGGGAACGAGACTGATGTCATTGGGATTTTTACATTGGATTTCCAAGTGCATAATACCTGTAACCAGCTTAATGATTGTGAGAGTCAAATTCTGTCATCAGTGTAGATGGGACACTGAGAGCTTTAGGGAAGAATCCCTACGGATGCTGCAGGGAGGCAGTGACACATTTGTGGTGAAGCACTGGGAGCGTGGCAGTAGAGCTTTCCTATGTGATGTGACTGCTGTGCAGTGCCCTGGGTTTCAGAGGATAAGGCTGGGTGGTTGTAACAGGAGTAGGAGCTGCATAATCTTTAGTGTAGTGTGGTTTTAATGTTGTTGTGAACTTGGTCTGAGGCATTTCCATGATGACTTACAATTTCTGTAGTTTTAGGAAGGAAGAATTTGTAAAGTAACTAGCTTACATGCCAATAGTAAGCTGGCTTTTAATCATAGCAGGCGTTACCCTGAAGCAGGGCATTGTCGCAGGTATGGAGGGAATTACAGTTTCATCTCTCATTCAACATGCCATTCTTTAAATATTTTCACTGTTTTTCATTTGCCTTGTGAAGGAAGGTAGTTAAATCTAGCAAGCCCTTTGTCCCATGTGTCACGTAAGTAAACTCCACCATTACCGTTGGGTGTATTTTTAATTATCAAATTGTGTTTTATTTATGGAACTGCTGGTTTACCTGTGCTGTTGATTTTGTATACAACTAACCAAGTGTTAACAACCCACGGGAGGGTGTGTGTTACAGTAAACATACTGCCAGCAGGAATGCCTTTAAACATATTCCCTGCCCAGATGGCAACACTATGGGATAAGGTTTTGTTGATTGGACTTTTCTGATGCCCAAACCTGTGATTGATACCTTGCATTGTGGTTGGCAGCAGGGTGAACTTGAATTTGGGTTCCACATTATCTTGCTGGGGTTGGAGCCTAAGGTGTGCAGAAGCCTTGATGGAGAACATGTTGTTAGGTGAGCTTGTGCCTCCCTCCTGCTGCCACATCAATAGAGGTTCCCTGGTAGGAATTGCTTTGAGAAAAGCCACGGTGCATCAAGTCTTGCATCAGAAAACCCTCTTGGCTTTCTGAGGAGCGTTTAGAGGACATGCAAGAGTTGCATGTGAATTGTTGGTAATTAGCTTGCAGTGTGTGTCTGCAACACACACTGAAGAGAAACGAGTTTTCATGCATAAAAACACTTTGGTGTATCCTAGGAAGAAAGGAGGAGGATGAACACAGCTTTATTTTTCACCTGCATGGACTTATGCTCTGAAACGTGCTTAAGCAGTGGGCTGCTTTCCTCTGCAGCTCAGCTGAGGTCTTCCTTCTCTCCTGGGGAGACTTGCCATGTCCACTCTGTAGTACTTTGGGCTCCTTTGGTGGAAACCTTCCAGCAGTTGAACCTGCCAGGGTGAGACCCCCAGGATTCAGTGACCTTCCTAGGAGCTGCTAGAAAGGCATGGGACATGAGTCACTGTCCTGCCAGCATCATCTTCAGTTTGCTTAAATGAAGGAGCATGTGTATACAGACGGTGGCTTTTAGACCAACTTTGGCGTTTCTTGTATAGGACCTGCTTTGACACTTTTGTATAAATGTTTGATCTTCAATGTATTATACTTTAAAGCTATGCAACAGAATTTGTCTCTCTTCTGTTGACTGGAGAAAACGTAGAGCTGTGAAAAAGCTTCAGAGAACTGGTTTCCTTCTGGTGCTGAGCTGTACTTGCCAATATTTGCTTTCAAAGGTCTGACTATCCTTATCTCATGCCATACTGTGGGGGAGTGTGTATCAATACACTGATAGGTGTTAAGGCACATAACAACTATCTTTCTGCTTTTCCTGTTTTTGCTTTTCTTTTTTCTGCACTAGCAAAGTAACCAGCTGTTGCCCTTGTGTATGTTCGCTCTTTGCTTGCTTTGTCCAGTTTAAATTGTCCTAATTAACAAACAGAAATCTCTTTATTCTGTCCTCAAGCAGTCTAATTTTGAAATTGTTAGAGAGGCAGAGGAGGCAGGCGTTTAGAGAAGGTAAGCATTTGATGAGTCTCCTATGGCAAGGAATGTTGCTGAGTCTGAGGTCTAAAAATAAACTGGTCCCAGCTCTATCCCTTTGACAGGAACTGCTGGACACAAGCTCTCAGGCACTTGGGGATGGAAGTTTTTAATGCTGTTTATGACGCACCAGGGCCTGGACTGGCAGTGGAGCTTTGGGACCTGCTGGCAAAATCCTTCTGCTTTCCAAGAGCCTGAGGGGCTGGGGTGGGTCACCTGGCTGAGCAAAGCACCTGTTTGTGCAAAATACAGTTTTGCTCTTTAGTTGCTTGTTTGCCTTTGTGGTATGTGTACAGCAGACTTCTTCAGAAGTTTGTTGGCTTCCCGAAGTGGCTGCTGAAATTAAAGGTAGTGACTTTGAATAAAAGTGCTGATGCTGCTTTTATGGATGTGAACCTTGCCTGCATGGAGGAGAGGGGTGGTTTGGCAGCTGATTCTTCTTGAGAATGTGTGAAGGTGTCCTGCGGAGTGCTGTCTGGGAGACTAGTACCTAGGCTTAACTGTAACTAGAGCTGTCATGAAGCTGGCGAGAGCGGAGGGCTGGTCTTGAACTGTGCTGAAGCAGCTCAAATATTTCTGCATTAAAAAGCTCCAAGCATCTTACTGCACCACAGAAGTTTTCTTGCAACGCAGTATGCTAAAACAACACTGCAAGTCTGGTTTGGGCAGTTGGAAAATTCCCTTAAAGCTGTAACTCATCCTTGTCTATGCACGAGAGTGGTCCCTTGTGAAGGTCACTGGTTTTGCCTTCATTCTTGGCCATATGTTTAACTCTTCTGTTCCTGGTAACCCCCAGTCAATATTCATAGGGTTTTTGCAGAAAACATGTAGCTCCTGAACACTAGTCCCAATGCAGAGTATTGGCATGACTTGGACCCCCAAGATAAATTTCTGAAAGCACCTATATGTGCTTTGTATGGTTGTATATTCCTGCATACAGGCTAGAGAGAATGGATGTCCCTAGTGCCAGCGGCAGTCCAGCTGTCTTTCTGGCATTTAGGTTGTGAAGGTAAATGCAGTAACACAGTTTCACGCTGTGCTTGCTTGTTATTTTTGAGTTTTGTCACAAATTATATGATACAATATAAATTACAGGTAACAATACAATATATTACTGATAATACAAGATTTATGATACAAAACAATATAAATTAATTGCATCATATGTATACATAAATCATATATATACACACATAAACCTCAAATTCATTACCTTGCTCTAACCATTGTAACTTTTCTCTGTGCTTCATCCTTGATTGGCTTGATTGACCCTGATGATCAGTGTTCATCTAAGGAGGCTGATGGTAATGAAAATATTCAGGAAGAGGTCTCGAGGCACTAATGCTGAGAGACTTGCTTTGGGCATTTGGTCTTGCAGGTGAAGGAGCTGAGATGTGCCAGGTCTGTCCAGAAGTGGTTGGCCAAGGTCACTTGGCCATCTGCAGGATTTGATCCAAGAGATCTGCCCATCCACATCGTATGCCAGTAAGCAGTTAACTCTCAATTTCTATTTTAAAAAAGGCTCTTGGCATCTCCAGTGGCTGAAAAGGCAGCTGCCAAACTTTTTATTTTTTGAGTACTGCCATAAGGAATAGGAAAGATCTTACATTGTGTCACACTGCCCCATGTGCTCACACTGCAGGCATGTTTTAAGTTCCTGCTTGCATTTTCCCCTCTCTGTTTCTTCAGTTCTTATGGAAAAAAAAGGCTGTTCGCTGGACTGCTAACCTCTGCACTCCTTAGGAGTGTGTTCTCGAAGGATAATCTGATCATTTCATAGATTATGGAAATTGTGGGGTTACCTTGTATACGTAAATGTCTCTTTCCGTTTTCAAGTTCATGCTCCCTTCTTCTGCTCAGACTTGGGTAGCAATTTTATGCCTACTACCCAGCAACTTGAATCTGTTCAGAAAGGCAGGCAGCTGCCTATGCTTATCTCTGTGGAGAACAGGTAATTGCTACCAAAAGTGGGATATGCTAGTTCTAGAGCTGAACACATTTTTTGTAACTAAGTAAAGTGTCTGGGTGGTTGTAGAAGTTGCTGTTGTTTACTCATGTTGAGTATTTGCCTTGAGCAGAAGCAGCTGCTCGTTGTGTTCAATGAGAAAATGCAACCATTCTCCAAGTCTGTGCTGGGCACACACCTAGAAACCAGTCTTTACACTGTACAGTACATGTACCTGTAGCAAGGTAGTTGCTGAACTGAGGAGTTCATAGTCAAGGGCTGAGAAGCAAAGTTAGATTTGGTTTTAAATGTGAAATTTTAGCTTTGTCTTCTTGTGCCCAGGCCTTAAAATAGAGGGAGAAAGACGTCTGTGCAATATGTGGGCTTTGCATCTAGATATCGATCTGTAAGAAATATCTTGTACAGAAAGAAATTCTGTGCTATAATTTTAGCATGGATTGAAAGTTGGCAAAAATTCAGAAGTGCAGTGACTTCAAAGTGATGTTTGAGATCACTGGCCATAATTCATGCAGTGTCTGAAGAAAATTTGTTTGGTACTGAAAACGTTAACGTTGATAGTAACTTGCATAAAGAGATCTGCTTGCAGCCATGGAAAAATTCTTGGAAGCAAGCTCTTCTATCCATACTTGATCTCAGAATGGTTAAGTCTTGTGCTCAAAGCAAATACTCCCTTAAACTCCACGGTCTGAAGAAACAGGATATTTTTACCAATCTGAATGTCATAGGTATGAAAGCACATCGGTGGTATATGAATAAAAATTGTGTCTTAATGTCGGCTGTGCTGTGCCCTGTGTGCTCATGGTGGTGAGAAAATATAAACATGACCTGACTATGGCTGATCTTTATTCTGATCATTTAATGCAATTCCAAAGGGCTGATGGATGAATAAAAACTTAAATGCACAGGCTGTTACAAGAAAAATTACTAATTGAGGCTCTCATCTCTGTATTGCATTTATTTTGGCATTCTTGTGCAGTAAGAGCATTTGTCAAATTAAACTTTTGTATGGTCATTTGTTATTTGTTCTTGCTTGAAAAGGAGCCAACAACCATGTAAGTCATGTGTTGCCCGGGTCTTAGTTTATACTAACTTCTGTGGAGATGATGGGATCTGTACCAGACCTTCCATAAAGTTTTAATTGATGCAATAAACTTGGCAGCAGTACTGCCCACAAATCTTGGTGGGTTTTTTCCCCTCTGGATCTTTAGCATTTTTGCTTGGAAACTAATGAAAACAATAAACTGGGGTGCTTCGTCTGGCATTTTTAGAAGAGGCAGACAGGGTTTCTAACAGGGTTCTGCTGAGTGGTGAGCGTGTGCCTGCCTCTGGCGAAGCTGCCAGCATCCCTGCTGGGCTGTAAGCTCTGGGCTCTGTCTGGTGGTTGCGGTTTGGCACTTTCTCCTATGTGTTTCTAGTTACCAGAACATACCCCTGAACTGAAGTTTTATGTTTGGGAACTACATCTAAGCCACTAGTCAGAGAAGAGCCTAAATGGGAGGAAATCCATTGCATTCAAAATACAGGTGAGGGAGTGCTGAAGGTGATACCAGTGTGCCTGGTGCTAAAGACAGCTCGCTGTTTTTCCCAGAAGCTTTTTGTCATTGTGCCTGATGGTGTTACTTAGTCATCAGCAACTTCATTGCAGGAGATACAGCTCCATTTGCAGAGCCTAGCTTGCTGCAGCCTTCCCCTGCCCAGCTGTACAGCAATGGCTTTGCTAAAGCTGCTGACCTTGTCTTTTGGATTTTTTGGATGAGATGGACAACTGTCATATCTGCTGTATCAGCTGTGGGCTGACTGCTGTAAATGGGACACTTAGTACTCTGGTACGCTCTTACAGGGTTTCCTTCTGGCCAAGTACTAGGCTATTTTCCCAAACAAATACACTTTGTTTTGCTTTCTCCATGACAAGTTCCTTTACAGCCTTTAATTCTACTTCTGCTGGAAGGGAAGGAGTAAAAGCCCTTCTTGGGAGGCTGCAGCACTGTTGTGTTGGAGCAAGGCTGCGGTTGCAAAGTGTTACACCAGCATGGAGAGCTTCTCTTGCCCTACAGAACAAGGTGACTGTTCACCCTGGGGAGCAGGTGAAGCTGCTCACCCAAACCAGTGGCTTGAAGAGCTCTTTCTGGGTGTCCTTGTTTACAGGGCTGATACCAGCTTATCAGCTGCGGACACTGCCAGCCTCTCCAGAGGTGGAGAGGAGATAGCATGATGTGATGGGAGGAGTGGGGATGCTTATGGTAACTGTTGGTTTGTGGTGGTTGTTTTTTTTAATTTTTTTTCAATTTTTTATTAAAAAAAACCCACAAAAAACCCATGATACAAAGTCCCTTTGCCCAACCATATCTTGCACTTGCTGCTATCTGCATTATGGCTTTTTTTTTAATCCCTGACCACTGCTGAGGTTTCCTGGCAGAAAACCTGCACTGTGCACATAGGAGAGTCCTAAAACTGTTATAAAAGCTAATCCAGAAGAATATGCATCTGGATAGATTGCTTTTAGAGTAACCTTTTATTTGGGGTGGAAGTCTTGTTTGTGGGAGCACTGTTGAAGCAGAACAACTCCTCTTTGGAGAACAAGAGGAACTGGGGCATGTCTGTGCATTTTGGTGTGGTTCTGATGTTAGCAGTAAAAGCATTTATAAGTCTGTGTGCATTTATACAGGCTTTACACATTGTTTTCTCAGGAAACAGGAGGCCCTATACTTGGGCACCCTGTTTGGATATATTACGTATTTGGAGAAGATTGCCTTTTGACAAGCCAAATGGGGCTAGCTGCACTGTTCAGCCATCTAGCCAGCAGGTCTGCTGCACTTTTATTTAAGAAGAGAAGCAGGAAGGAAGCCTGTGTGTTCTCAGAGACGTTTCAGCTTGGCAATGTTGTTGGTTTTCTTGACCTGACAATCTATTTAATCCGTATGCTTCATCAGCAGTGAGTTTTCAGAGACTCACTGTTACACTGAAAATGCCTCCAATCTGAAAGTGCTAACATTTGCAAAATGTGCTCATGAGATTTTGCATTAAACCTTTATAGCATACATTGTCAGGGATGAGTGCGGTGCCTTGTCCTACACTGCAGTGGTGTGGGTGAGGATGTCTTTCTGACAAATTGCCTTCCTTGAGCTCCCTTGTAGATTTTGTTTTTTCCTCTTTGTGAAGCATGGAGAAGACAAGGTCTATTTGTAAATGATGCAAAGCAGAAGTGTCTTCCAGGTTTTTCCTTGCAAAGGTTTGCCCTGCATGGGGGTAGGTGTGTTGCAGCCAAAGTAAAGCGGCAAAGCACTGGAGAAAGGAGTGTGAAATCCAGATTGGTTTGCTTACTGTATCCATCTATTTACAGGAGAGGTTTTACAGTCAAGTCACCCCCCAAAATACTTGCTTGTGCACTGTTGGCTGAGGCTCATCGATGTTGGGTCCTGTGTGCAGGTAGGGGCTTGTCCCAGAAGCTGGGTTGAGAAGCTGCTGGATGGGTTGGTGGGGGCAATATTCCTGTGATCTGCGGAGGCAGTAGGTGCCTAAGCTGCAGGCATCCCTCCGGCTGTTGAGGATTGCAGCTTGGGTTGCAGGCTTTTTCCCTTAAACCTGATTGTTACTAATCTGTGCCCATCCCTCCTGCAGCCAGTTGCAGATTAATTTGCCTTTAAATAGAAGTAAATTGTATCTTTTTGCAGAAATCTCAGTACACTTGCTATATGCTTGTTTGGGTTTTGTTTGTGATTTGGTATGTTTGGTGAAGGGGACAAAGAGGAAGGGGGAAAAAAAAAACCGTAGCTGTTTCTCATGTGGAGCTTGTGGTTTGTGAGAGCCATGCTGAACCAACTTGTGATGTGCTGGATGTACTGCTTACTGTGCGAGCTGGGAATATACTTCCTGAGCCATGTGCCTTCTTTTTCTTGGGCATTTGTATTCTGGAAATGAGTCATCGTAAAAATCCTTTGTCCTTGAATCAAGGGAGAGTAATAACGTGAAGAGGTTTGGTGTCCATGCTTACATGCCCTAACTTCAGGCATGTGAGCTTTTGGTCTCAAAATAAAGCCAGTTTTAAAGTGCTTTTTGGAATTTCTCATGCATAAAAGTGAATGCAGGTATTTCACTGGCTTTATACCCCCAATTAGTCTGAACAAAGGATGTGCAAAATCTCAGTTTACTGGGAAATGTGCCATGAAGCACTTGTGCAGATTGGTTTCTGTAACCCAGCTATGGGGCTGCTCTGCAGGAAATATTTCAAATGTTCCTGTATTGAGGATGGGATGATGGTGATTGTGAAATTGAGCACCGGACTTCAGTGTGAATGAACTGCTTGGGCTCAGAGGACCCCAAAGTGGTGGTGGCGTGGGACTGGAAGTTGGTGCCAAGATGGGGAGAGAGCCGCTGGCTGGCACGGGTGATGCTGGGGAGGTGGTGGTGGCACAACAGCCTTTTGTTGGCGGGGTGAGGTGGGGAGCACGGCTTCTGTCCTTGCACCGTGTGGGAGTGCTGGCAGGTGCTGCCTGTCCTGCTCGGGTCACTGAAGGATTGGAGAGCTTGACTTAATCCAGACTCTGATTTCTGCATGGAAATTCTCATGCGTTGTCCAGAGTTGGGTTGTGCTTCACGGAATGCAAGCAGAGAGCAGTGTCCCATGGAAAGAGCAAGCCTTGCTGCTCAGCTGTACAGCAGACAGGCACAAATGGCCTTTCCTGTGCCACGGAGGCTTGTGACTGCATCATCTTTTGTGCTTCCCTGCATTCCCAGTAATGAAACAAAATCCTGAGAGAAATTTCCATCCTCAGTTAAGAAAAGGATCAGCCTGATTACCCTTGTGGGCCACAGTGATTCTTCTGCATCATCTTAAAAAAAAAAAACCCAAAAACAACAACAACAACAAAAAAAACAGGTCTGCTGAAAGTTTTTTCAATGCATTGCTCTTATTGTGGGCCAGGCAGAATGTAAATCCATTCAGTATCTCCTCTTTTCTGACCCCATCTATTGCATTGCCCAATTCAGCTTATTTTGTTTCCCTGTCCTTGGTTTCTGTTCTTGCCTCTGCCTGCAGCAGTCTCTGCAGCTTACTCTGAAGGGCATTTCCTGGTTATGCAGCTGGTACAAATATTTCTCTATGGCTGCAGAGCCCTTAACTTAGTTAATGATATGATATTGCCCAGTGTGATGGGAAAGTTAAAGGAATAAACTGGTTTCAACTTAATCCGTGAAAGATACAGCAGGAAAAATAGGTCTTAATGTCTGAGTCGGGAGAGGCCAGTGGTGTAAGAAGCAGCAAGACCATCATCTGAGAAGCTTTCCAGTTTCTTTTCTCTTGTGGGGGGACAGGAGTTAAAAAAAGTGTTTTTTGTCTGACTTCTGAATGTTTCCAGGTTACCATAGCAGAGAAGGCAAAGGCAGAGATGAGACTGGTCGCTGTGTAATCGGGTATAGAGTGATAAAACATCTACACTTTGGCCACCAGAGAATGGTCTTCATGTTGTGCGCAAGGTTAACAGAAATGAAATAATCTTGTTATACAAACTTGAATGCGAGGTCTGCATGATTTCTGTATTAAATGCCTGCATTGTTTTGAAATATGGGTAGAAATAGTAGTGATTAGCAGACTCAGCCAGAAGGATGCTTTGCAGCCATTTATAGTTGGGTTTCCTATCTGTTTCTAGTGATGTACCACTTCTCTCTTAGAAAAAGGCCCACATTTAAATGAGTTTCAGTGTGCATATTTTTTTTTCTGTCTACCTGTCGCAAGGTAGTAGTGCAGCGATCTGTGCCTGTGTCTTGGACTGCTGTGCTTTGCAGGGGGTGATGCTCTTCCACAGCCCTCTGCAGAGAAAACCTCTGGTCTCCCAGGAACTAGGATGTGCTGAACTACTGCTCACAAGTTGCAAATGCTGGGGACTTAACCTTCCACCCGTGGGAGGGAATAGGCTGTTGGGGAGTCCTGAGCAGATGCAGGAACAGGACTTCGTCTCTCTAGTTGGGGAAGTGCCTCCTGGATATGTTGCTTTGCAGTCCATCTGCTATGCTGTGAGTTTCTCTTGCCTTGCTCTCTTTTCAATCAATCAGGATGGAAATGTTTATCCTTGCTGTCTTGCTGAGAAAACTGGGGAATGGATACAAAGCCTGGTGGTGTTCACCCAGTGGCGTGTGAGTGCTAAGCTGTAAGGTGGTGCTGGGCTGGCTTAATTTGGTAGGGTAGCCAGGGCAGCCAGGATGGAGGTGTTCAGGGATGGTTGACGCAGTCATCTTGCTACGGCACTTTTCAGTTTTTGGGCTGTGAGTTGTGATTTGGAGCTGCTTTGGCACCAGAGGTGTATCAGCATCTCCAGACCAACGCATTTATCCATCCCATCCTTTCCAGATCTCCTGGTGTGTTGGAGGGTGCCCCGAGATGTTTGGTTTGTGCTGCAAGGGTGTGGTGTTTACTTCTGGCTGTGTTGGATTAATTTTTGGGTGGGATCTGCGGCACTGGTGCAGAAGCCTAGATTCACAATTTTGTTGAAATATGGCAACTAAAAAGTTTTTCCGAGCTCCTAGCTCTTCATATACAGTGTGGTGGTGGGAGTTTGCTGGGGAAGCTCCTTGAGGTGTCTGCGTGCCAGGTCCAGAAATGGACCTGGGTTTTGTGTCCAGCCTCATGCGATGTGCATAGTGGCAGTGTCGCTGTAAAGTCTCTGTATGTCACATCCAGAGACTCAACCCTCCCCCCAACCCACAAATAATTTCACTCTCTTCCGTGACAGTCTGTGACTTTTCATAGAATCATAGAATTGTTAAGGTTGGAAAAGACCTCTGAGATCATCTAGTCCAACTGTCAACTGCCTCTCCCCCCAAAAAACCCCAACAACAACAAAACAAAAAAACCCCAAACAACAACAACAAAACAAAACAACAACAAAAAACCCCAAACCATGATGCCTGCTAAACCACGTCTTGAAGTACCACATCTAGACATTTTTTGAACACCTCCAGGGATGGTGACTCCACCACCTCCCTGGGCAGCATGTTCCAATGCCTCAATGCCTTTCCTTTCCAAATGCCTTTCCTTTTCAAACTTTTCGTATGTTTCTTACTTTCTCCCTGAATCATTGAGGACAAGCTGGGGGCATCCCTGGTGACATTGAACTGCTTCGCTCTGTCCCTGCACTGTGTTGATCATCCCAGCTGAAGTACATGACCTGCAGGAGCTGGCTGTCATGGCAATGCTGGTGGTGGTGGGGAGGCTCTTTCTGGACCTATGCTCAAAGCTCAAATGTGGACAGTAGAACTTCCTTGCAAAACTTCAGCCGCCTATAGTGAGCTGTTACAGCTCAAGTAATCATTGAGGGGAGGGGGAAAAAAAACCCAAACCCAAGAAGACTGTGCAGCAACAGCAGTAGATTTTTCTGTAAATACTGCTTAAATTGAAAAATATTTCTCAGTTGGTAAACAGTGACCAAGCAGCTGAGTGATAACCTGGCAAACGGTCTAGTGTGTCTGCTGATGCCTCTTGCCTGTTGCCAGGGCTGTAGCTCACAGCAGATTTCTGTTTAAACACTTGGTGCTGCTTTCCCAAGGGAAGTATGACTCAGATGGCTGCTTGTGAACCATGCTGGCTTTAGCATCCTTGCTTACACTGCAGGTGAATTCTCTTAAGTGTGTTGGAGACTTGGAGGTTCAGATGCAGCCTCTAGTGTAATGTGGAAATTTTACTTCTGACATAGCTGCAGTGAGCAAAACCTCAGAATGAAGGATACGCTAGAATAGGAAAGACAAGAACATGTGAGTCTTTAAATGCCTCTCACCTTGTGCTTCTCTGAGGCTGTCATGGGGAGGTGGCTGTGGCTGTCAGTACGAGGACAGGTTTGAGGCCTGCAGTGACCTACATTTACACTGGAAAGCAATGGTCATAAGAGTGATAAGATGGGAATTTAGTGTTTAAGATCAGGTGTGCTGGTTACTAAGGCTTGTAGCAAGCAAATGATTTTGAGATAATAAGAGAAAGATCTCTAGGAAAAGAGAACAAGTGTATTTCAGGAGGTCATTTTTCTGGGTATAACTTAAATTATGTTTGGATTTTTCTGTGAAGGTGCTAGTGAGACGGACTGATGTGGGAAATCCATGAACAGGCAGTATTGGCCCACCCAGCTTAGGAGAGGAGCCTCATGCCAGTGTTTCTATAGCGTCCTGCTGTGTTTTTTGTGGATAAACTAGTTTGGAGAGCTGCGCACTCACTAGCCTGAGCATTTTTAGCACTATCATGAAGCTGGATGCTCCTAGCCAGGAGCTTAACAGTAACATAACAACCAGTAATGTAACAATGTCCCTACATGTGTTACACTCATTCTGCTTGGTAGAACCGCAGTAGCTCTTGAGCTGCCAGGGTTGCTCTGGACTCAAAGTCAGGCTGCTGTGCTCTCCCTCACCTGCCTGTCAGTGCTCAAGCTATTAAGCATGCTGAAATACCACTGGCTACCTGGGAAGCAGGTGCTGTGCAGAGCAGTCTCTGTTCCCTGCCAGGGTTCTTTGCCTGATCCTGTCTGGGCTGTGAGAAGAGGAGAAGTTGAATGTTAGGGGAGATGAGTCTGCCCAGCAATGGCATTGAGCCTTGGTGGTGGAAAGGAAATCTTAGCAGAGAAATTCCACAATCGTCTGTCATGCTTGCTTGCTTTAAATGAATGGTGCTTGGGAGCAGAGTGCGAGCTGGGGCTTTTTATTGCTTGCTGCATCCTATTAATATCCAGCAGAGCTGCACAGCTATAGTTATAAAATCTGTATGAGCAATGTCTGAAGCTAGATGTTTGGCTGTTGCGATACCACCAAAACAAAAGCTTTGGAGCTAGTAGATGAAAAACATTGTATTATCTACTTCTTCACCTTCTTTTTGCTCTGTTGATAAATCTGTCTTCTGAGCTCTTACAAAGGAATTTCATTGCAAGATTTCTTATAGTTGAACAGTGGAAGCATCTTTCTCTTGTGTACTGGGCCATACTGAGCAGCCTTGTGTAGCTCAAGTATTCTTTCAGAACTGGAAAGCAGGCCTCTAAATTGTGATTTGCTGTTCTTTCATTGCACTATGGCATGCAGCTGATCTGTCAGGCTGCAGAGTATGAGTTGTGAAAATTTAGACTCCAGGAGTTTTATGCTGAAGGCCTTTTTAAGTAACTGATGCTGTTGTCTTGTCAAGCTCTGTATGTTTAGATCTGTGATATTAAAGTAGCTGAAGCAGTTTTTCCAGCCCTTCTCCCACCCCTCAAAAAAAAAAGGGAGAAGTTCTGCAAATAATATTTTTAACACCAAGAAGATCTTTTGAAGGTTTTTGCAAAAATAGGCATTCTGCAAATTGCTGTGATGTAAGAGCTTTGCTGTACTTGTGGGTAGGGTGCCTGAGTGATGATGCCAATCTGAAATTTCTATTACTGTGTTCTACATGCTGTCAAAATAAAAAAACCCCAAACTAATATGGCTGTATTCAGAGCAGCATATTCTGACAGCTTTGGCAAAATCTGTGCAGGAATTGGGACCTGTGCATCCAGAGCAGGTTTGGCAGCTGAAATAGGGACCTGCTGGCATCATGATGAAGTATATTTGTGCCTTTAGAGTAAGAAATCTCTGTTCTGATGATCCTAATGTATCTATGAGCAGCACTGTTCTTGCCACAAGAGTGACTTTTGGAATAAGCCATGACATGTGTCTCCATAGTTCATGGCCTTTTTTTGTCTACAGACATGTGCCTGAGCTGTGCAGCCCCCGGCAGGGCAACATAGCCTGTGCCTTGGTTAATAGCTCAAGACTTACATGGAGCTTGCCCTGGTGCTTTGAGGATCTTGCTGCAGTGCTCTAGTGGGGAAGGTGTTATATTAACCCTGGGACATTACCTTTCCCCTTGCTTGGTGGGTGCTTTAGTCCTCCTTGTTTTTTTTAACACCTGGAGGTATATATTTTTTTTCCTCTCGTGTTGTGTAGCCCCTCTCACTGTATATGTTTGCAAGGGCTGTATGCAAGGTAGTCCTCTTCTGTCCCTCCCATGCACAGCTATAATTCTTTATCTTTGAAGGTGAATCCCATCACTTAGCTTTGAGAAAGCAGCAAAAAAATCCCAGATATTCAGCTGCATCCATCTCTGTGTGGTCTGTGTCCACGTTTAACCTCCCTTCAGCTTTTTTTCAGACTACCCATGTGCTCTCCCATATGTGCAGCACTCAGATTATTGCAGAAATTTGAGAATCCGAAAATCTGCCTGGATCACATTATGCAATAGTTGAGCTGCTAGTGGTGAATAAGCAGATCTGTCTGACCACGAGTGTTTCTGAAGGGCACCTCTTCTCCCCTCCCCCCCAGCATGCAGACAGAGGAAACTGCTTGCTTGTTGGCTCGGGGCAGGGTCAGGTGCCTGCCTCGTGTGTGGGTGCTGATTGTTAGGAATTGATTTCCCATGCAGGTTGGCATGGGAAGGTAGCTTAAAGAACAAAAACCTGTATTGAAAGTTTTCTTGGGTGGGAGAGGAAGGTTGTTTAATACAACTCTAAATTAATTTAGTGAAGTCACCCTGGAGACCTTTGTTTTTTGAAGAAGAGAAAATTATTTTAGCAGAAATAATAGCAACTCTCAAGGTGGGAAGTAATCCCTTCTGGGAACGCGTCAGGACGTGCTGCATGACAAGGAGGATGACTTTGGAAATGAAAAAATCAGTGTTTCATTTAATTTGGAGCCAAATTCATCCCCCTGCAAGCAAGCAGAACCACACTGTACACTGTGTTTGAACTTAACCTGTGGTGCTGCAAGACATGAACTGTAAGTCCTTAGGAGGTACCAAGAGGCTTTTGTGTCTGCATGTCAAGCTTGGATGTGGCCCTAGGTTAAATCTGTTCTGCAAAACAGTGTCAGGGCTGAGCAGGTGAGAGAAGTCCTCGGAATACTGTAGCTGGGGTTGTGGGGATTTAGGGATTTGAGTTTATGTTTAGCCAGAATGGCTTCCTTAAGTGTAACAGACAAACCTGGCAATAGGGTTAGTAGTGAGTATCTCTCTTGATTGCTGCCTGTTTTGCCCTGGTACGGACCATATCTCCATCACATAATGAACTCCATCTTTCTGAAAACACCTCTTAGGCTATGCCTGTAAAACCTTCTTCAAGAGACCTACTCTAGTCCTGCATGGTGATGCATTCTTTGGGGAGCAAGAGCCAAGGTCTTTCTCTCCCACTGCGTCAGCATGTGGAGCAGGTCCAGAAGGTTTAGGAATCCTATCGTGAGCCCATGGTGGCTTTTACAGATGCTGCGTGTGGACCATCTTGGTAATCAGAGATTTGCCATACCCTTGCCCGTGTGATGTGATGGGGCTGTCACCGTGCTCAAGGCCATATAGAAGGAAGCAATGTGCACGCTGCCTTGAACCTTTCAAGAAAAAGGGGAGATGCTCCTGGCACGTGGGAATGGTCTTGTACTTGCCAAGCTGGTGTTGTGTGTCTTCATGCAAACTTCCAGTGCTCAGCAGCTGATGATTTGTTCAGCTCTTGGCTATAAAGATATGACCTGATTTTAAAATTTTGGAAAAGCTGTGGCCAGTGATTACTTTTGGACTTCAGTGCATTTATGGAGGTGTCATTAGTGACCTGGGAGTTGAGAAGAGCTGTGCAGCAGAGTGATGGGTGGCTGTTACTCAGATGGAGGGAGGCTGTTAGCAGTGGAAAAAAGGAACAACTGGGAATGACCTAATAAAATGTGAAGTTGAATTAAAATGGGGAGGATTCTGTGTAGAGAGGGGGTTCAGGGTCAAAGGGAGAGATATGACATTGCCATGTGAGTATTAGCAAAGACATCTGCCCAGCTGGGGCACCTTAAATCCAGGTGAGGATGAACTGGGTCTGTGGGTGCCATATTTTTAGGAGCAAATAGCTGGGTTAAGACACCTAGGGTAAAGAAACAAGGAAGAAGTAGAAAAAAAAAATAGTGGAAGGGTGGTAGAGAGAGACACAGACATGGGACTTGAAAGAGAGCTACATAACTGGTGATTCAAGGCTTGTGAGCAAGGGTATTTTTCTGCTTCTGGAACCTGAAGCAGCCTTGTGCATCTGAGGTGAGGTCTTCTCAGTTTTAGGTGCTTTCTCATGCAACAAATAACCTTGAAGACTTCAAAACCAGTTGGAAATAAGTGGGCTTTTCACCCTCCTCGTGTACTGTTTGGAAAATACTTCAAGTAACAAGGTTGAACTTCTTTAAAAAGTGCTCGGGTGCGTGAGGAGCACCAGTTCTTTGCTAGACCTTGTGCTCTGAGTTACTTCACTGCTCTGAGCAAATGGTTTCAGAAGGATCATCCTCACAAATGGTGCTCATGCCAACTGCCTGCGGCCATTGCAAACTGCTCTGTAAAATGCTAAGGCTGATGAGGTGTGATTGAGGCAAGAGCCTGTCCTGCCACTGAACCTGATGGTTCCTTCTGTACCCTGGGGCATTTCAAACAGGTGTCCATGCACAAGAACTGACGGACCTGCGGGGACATTCCTGGGTAAGGACTGTGCTGCTACAGTGGGGAAGGAGCTGGTAATTCCTGCAAATGACTGCAATTCCTCCTGTTACTGCAACTCAGTGAGCAACTGCGTAGTAATGTATTTTTCTGAAATACTAACAAAATCCTTCCAATGATTGTCTGGTATTTACATAATTCCAGCATGTCTTAATGTCAGGAAAAGGGTTAGAGACAGGACTCTGGAAATTACTTGAACAAGAGGCATTTAAAAGTACACAAGGCTCATATATCCTATGATAGCATCGTCCTGTTGCCATTTCTTTCCCCCAGGATGGTCAACTGGACTTAGGGAGATTTAGGGTCTTTAAAACTCTCCTACCACCTTTGACTACTTATGTGGGTGAAAATGGTGAGCATGCTGGGCAAGATTAAACTGTACCATGGTAAGTGGTAGCTGGCAGCAGATGGGAGGAAAACATGGAGGAACTGAATTTTCTTAGTGTTAATGATGTCTGTTCTTTATTGGCTCTTTAATGAGGTCGGTAGTATGGTCGAGCTGGGAAGGATCCCACCTTGCTGTGCAGTGTAAATGCAAGGCGGTAAGTGGTTTGTGGGTGCTGGGGGGTGGGGGTGGGGAACAAGGAACATTTGTGGACCCAGAAGTGGTCTAATGCCAAGTGTGTTTGCTGTAGTCCAACTTTCAGGGACAGATAGGCAGTGTGGTAGGGAGAAAGGGTGCTGGGCAGTAGGAGGGTGTGGGTGAGGAATGAGAATTGGAGGGTGGGTATGCAGCAGAACTGAATGCAATGGGAAAGGGGGTTGGCAAAATAAAAGTGAAAAAATGGGGTGAAGATGATGGAAAAATACACTAAGGATCAAGGAAAATGCTGTTTCTTCCTGTCCAAAGGTCCTGAATTCCAGGTGCTGCTCAGCCCCTCCTGGCTGGAGGAGCATGGGGGTTACAGCCTCTGTACCCCCTGGCTGGAGAACATGCAGCCCCCTGGGATGGGAGCAGGGCAGAAGGGGCCGGTGGCTGTCATGCTTGCCCTGGTGTTGTCAGGGTTTGTATGGCTTCAGTGACTCTGTCATCTTGCCTGTGCTGGCTGGTCTGAGCACATCTGCTTGGCCGGTGCAAAACCTTGAGGACTCACTGACTTGATGCCTGTAGAGCTATTTTAGGCATCTGCAATGTAGCAGTGGGTGTGGAGGCAGTTTTGGAACTATTTAGGCATTTATCTTTGTGATAAAAGTGACTTTAGTTGCTTCTGAAAACTGTGTTAAGTCATGTTTTAAGAAGTGGCTGTCAGTTTCTGTGTGACTCTTCCGCAGCCTGCGTGCTCTGAAAAGACGCATCTCTCTGTGCGAGAAGGCAACTCCTAGCTGGTGCGATACCTGCTGCTGCCTCGGTGAGCAGGCAGCAGGGGGCCATGAGGACCGTCAGGGAGAAAGGAAAACTAATAAATAAAAAAATTAAGTAATCATTTCAGCTTTGATAAAGCTATAAGCCCATGGAGAGCTAAGAAATCTGAAAATGTGGAAACGCTTTCATGATAGAGAGCAGCAGCTATCGTGGATGCTGGAGGGGGTCATCGCTTTGAAGCAATCTACTGTGCCTTGTCCCTGGCTGGGACCAGCAGAACTGTGGTGTGGGGCAGGGACGTGCTATGCTCTTGTACAGGCTGGGGGGCTTTGGCTTCTGGACATGAAGTCCTGGATGTGGCTGTCAGCAGTGGGACAGTTGTGGGTTAAGGCTGCTGCAGGTTGGGTTCTCCCTGGTATGCTCAGCTGGGGTGGAAGGAGGGCTGTTCTTTGGGAAGTTAGCCCCAGGAAAGCCTTCTGCTCATCTGGGTGAGCCAACTGAAGTAGTAAGCAATTTTGCTGGTAGAAAAGGTGTTTTAACAGCTGAAGAGGAATTGTGCAGCCTTCATTTGCCTTACAAATGGAGATCTTCGCATGCAAGATTTTCCGGACACCTAGACAAAAGACAATGATTGAAGGGAGTGGATATAAAGAGCCATGAAATACTAGATACTGGAGGTGGGATAGCAGGGAGAAGGGAGAAAAGCAGCAATGCAAATGAGAAGAGAAAGGCCAGTGGTGTGCAGTAGGTAACTTTACTTTTAGGGCAACCAAAAACAATTGGCACAACAGGATGTGAAACCAGTGACCTAAATGATAGGGGGTGACGTTTGTACAAGGGAACAAGCTCTATCTAAGTGCTGCAGTCTGTCCTTGTTTTTTTGTTCGAGAAGCTTGTCTAGCTTTGGTGGCTTTGATGTGCTTACTTCCTGCTCGGGATGTTTCCATGGTTTCTGCTGTGCAAGAGGGTGCATCGGTGGTGTTTTAGTGACAGGATGGGTGCAGGGGGACTGACGCTTCCTTTTCCCTCTGTTCCCATGCAGGACACAGGCAGAAATGGCCCACACGTGTCGTGGGACCATCAACCTGTCCACAGCTCATATCGATACAGAGGACTCATGTAACATCGTGCTTTCCAATGGAGGAAGGACGTACCACTTAAAGGCGAACTCGGAAGTGGAGAGGCAGCGCTGGGTCACGGCCTTGGAGCTGGCCAAAGCGAAAGCTATCCGCATGAGGAACAACCAGTCAGGTAGAGTGCATCTTAGTGTGCGAACATGCAGCTGGATCCTTTTTAAAAACTCCTTGTAAACCAGCTCTTCTGTGCTTGCTAAATTGTACAGGAACCTTGGCAGATACTATTTCATATGCAATTAAAAATAGCTGATGGCTTCACAGACACATAAAGGGTTTTAAACAATACCGTGTGCAACAAATGTCATCTCATCTGGTTGTGCAGCATTGAGCAGGTCTTTAAAGGACCTGGTAATGACTGTAAATTGTAGAAAGTTACTAAAAATGAACTATCAATGCTTCTTCTGGAAGACAGGATATACGTGCCTTTCTCCTGGAGGCTTCAGGTTGGTCTGTGTGGATGTGGAATGCTGTAAGAGGCAGTAAGTACAGTGGTGAGTGGCACTTCAGGGATCACCAATTCACCATGCGGTGCCAGAGCTGCGTCTTTCTGTTCACCCACAGCTTAGGATAGTTTGGTAGATGGACGGCATATACATCTAGTTGAGCTGTCTCTCTCCATGCCTATTTTCGCTTATCCCCCCTACATACTATGCTGTGGTGGTATTTATTAGTGTACATTTGGGACAGCTGCATTATGTAAAGATGTCAGAGCCCCATGCCTATTATGCAGCTTCTCCACAGGGTGTAATTTTTACTGCTTTGTTGTGTAACGGATCGGTTAGGTGCCTAACAAACAGAATATTTCTAAATAAATATTTTAATGTTCATAACTCTTCCGGGATTAACATTTGGTTAATGAAGCATGGCTTCAAGTTGCAGAAAACAAAACCCATGAATGTATTAAAAAGCTGGCTATCTCCTCTGTCCTAAAATAAAACCAGTCTCAGATCTTATCTTGACTGCTGGAAATCAGGCCTTACACAAGAGAAAAGATGTAGTGAACACATGATTTTGTAACACTCTGCTTAAAATGCAAATGTAGCTTCAGAAAATGCCATGAATATATTTTAGAAAGAGGGTGTTTGAAGGTGTGACCAGGGAAAGGACTTTAGTTCAGTACTTATATAACGCCTTGCTGTCCTGGTCCAGGTTTGGGCTTTGAGACGCTGCTGCTCTTTGCTATCGACTGCAGTGAATATGCATCTGTGGGCAAAGTGTTTGTGAAGCTTAGCTTTCACATTGCCACTGAGGAAGGTTGTGGTTGGGTCAGTGCATCAAGAAAAACCTCTGCTTCCCCAGGGGAAACGCTGCTGCGTGCACACCAAAACCACAATGTGTTGTGGTGCGACTGCAGGGCACAGCTCTCTGAGCTGTGGTTGAGGCTGTGTGGATGGACACCACTTTCTAATGCTGCTGGCTTATGAAAACACACAGTCAACATGAAATTAGTGTAACCATATTTTTGGAAGGCAGTGTGTTAATGTATTTGTGTACCAGTGGGATGGTTGTTTGGGATGCTGGCTGCCAGGGGTGTCATGCAGGCAGAGCCTGTGCTTAATGTATGTAATGTTTTGTAGAGCGCAGCAGAATGCCAGGGTGCCAGTTGGACTTGCAGGAGAATAAGCCCCCAGTCCTGGACTAATGTGGTCTGACTTTTGTATAATTAGCTGTTCCACAAGGTCAGACAGAAGTTGATTAGTGCGTGAGCCACTTACCCATTTCCCATAATTGTTTTAAGTACGCTGTGTTCCGGGCCACTAGTATCTACAGATTTAATTACATAAAGTATTGTGAACCCTCTGTCCCTTAATATTGCAGCTCTGGAGTGTCTGTGAATGCTGATGGAGAATACAGCTGACTGAGGAGAAGATGAAAGTTTCTAGGCACATGTGTTTTGCCTGGCAGAGCATGATGTGCCAGGTCACAGCTGTAGTGAGCTGGGTGCGGTGGCTGTTGGTCCTGTGAATATCACTTATCACATAGCAGGAAGTGAGTCCTTTAGCTTGTAGGTGTTTGAAGAAGGATCTCATGTGCAGGAGAGGTTGGTGCGTGCTTTACCTTCACCTTTCCAAATGTCAGGCTGTGGGTGACGTGAGGGCAGGCATGGAGTGGCGCAGGCAGCCGGCTGCTGAGCTACCACCCAGCCTGGGGCTGCAGGAGGATGCCAGCGATGCTGCCTCCAGAGTCGTATGCAGTTATTTTGGCTTGTGTCTTTACATAAAAATAACAAATGCAGAGACTTCCTGTCTTAAGGCTCTGGACGTGCTGACTTCCTAATTCCAGTTAGCTCACGCTGTACTTTTCATTGTAAGGACAGTGCAGCAGCAGCGCTGATTTTGGGTGCATATGCTTGTTCCTGTGCTGCCTTGCAGTTGTGGTGACTCAGCTGTTTGCAGGGCAATGCTGTGATCCACACCAGGGAGTTGTGGATCTTGCAAACTCTTGTTTTTCCAGGCTTTTCTGAGCTGGACCAACGGGATAAGACACTCTGTAAATGGGCACTGAATCCTTGCACTGTGGAGTTAGAGCTGAGGACATTGGTGAATTGCTTTACACTTTAATGTTCACCTGGCTGATGCTGTTTTGTCTGGTAAATAAGGTAAAGAATGAATATGTGTTAGGTTTGACTGTTTTGCTTGAATCAAAATAAAATTCCTGCCTTGTGTGTCCCTATAAGTGCCAGGTGTTGCACAGAGCCCTGGGGTGGGTGTTTACAAGTGGAGGGATGAGGCTCTGGATTTGCTGAAGAAGTCCCTAGGTCATTCAGGTCTGCTCATGTGGAGAGTCTTCTGAGTTGATGCCTCTTATCCTGAGCAATCCCCAAAACCCATGTGTTTCTTAGGACTGCTCTGCAGAGCCCAGGTTGATGCATTGGGCCTGTCTTGGCTGGAGGGGACAAAGGGTGGTGAGCAGCCATATGGATTTGTGCTGATAAGGAGGGAGCATCGATGCCTCTGGGAGGCCAGAAGACTGGGAGAGCATTGCAGTGAGCAGGTGAGGACAGAGAAGCAGGTTTGTGTCTAAAGATGTCTGCCCTTCTGGGGAAGGACACGAGGAGCAGCCTTACGGTGATCTCCATTCACGGGCACCGCCTGCTGCCCTGCCTGCTGCAGGGAGATGTAGCAGAAGCATGTCCTTGGCGTTCCCCATGGGTGCTCAGAAATGTGGGGGCTCCGACAGAGGTGGCATATCTGAGGAGGAGGTGATTGACTTCAAAGTCAGCTGCTTATGAGGTGTCTCCAGCTGATGAGTGCTGGGGCAGTTCCACATGCAGAGCAGCTTTTTGGCTTCATACAGTTTTCAGTAGATCTCTGTGGATGTGGTGAGGAGCACCCAGGAGAGGGAAGGGGGTGTCCTTGCTTCCTGGTGCTCTGAGGTCCTTTGGAGTCCTTCTCTCCTTGCATCCAAAAAGGAGCAATGTGTTAATGTGGAATTAATTAATTAAGAACAAACAAACAAACACTTGAATTGCTACTGAAAAGAAAATGTGCCCTGAGTGTAAGCTGGAGTTTTCCATTCATTTGTGTTTCTGCAGGCATCAGTGGTCCCTCACTGCTTTTCTGGCATTTGAGGTTTGATGAGGTAGGACTGGCAAATCGGGTTAACTCTGCAAGTATCTTGACTACTGGGAGACTATTTTGGGGTGGATGAAAAGAGTCTTTTCCCCCAGTAGTTCCCTTGAAATAAACAGATGCAAAAGTGTTTTTAACTTGACTACTGACTAGCTTGAGCTGTGTGCTGAGAGATGCCATTTTCACAGGACTGATTTTCACTTCTATTTTTAAGAAATAGTATAATCTATACCCTAAACTAAGTATGAGATGGGAGACTTTGCTGTTCCTTCTTGTGTGTAACTGAAGGAGCTCTGGTTTCTCCTCTGCCTGGTGTGTAGCTGGGACTATTGTGGTAATGAACTGTGAGCTGGGACATGGGTAAGTACTGATAGATGTCACCTGAGAAAGCTCATTGTCTTCATCCTGCTTTACTGGTGAGAAACCTACATAGTGATACTGGGTGGATTAGTGGCAGAAAGTGAGAGTAGAGCTGAATTGCTGTCTTAGCTCTCTCCTCGATTACCACATAGTGCTTAATTCCTCTAAAATAAATATATAGTGTAACATCAGGATAGAAGGGTCCCAGACGTGGCTGGACAGCTCACCTCTAGCCTCTTCTCAGCCAAATCTGGCATTCCTGTTTCTAGTTGGGTTTATAAAGTGTTGGTGATGTTGTAGTAAACTTGATTGGCCTACACAGTATCCAGCTCAGTCACCCCATGGAAAGAGCAGGCATGGGCTATGCTTGCATTCATGATCAGTATGGCCCTGTGCTGTTTATCTGTCCTGAAAATCAGATTTCTGTAATCACCCTTCATTTGCGTTACTGTAAGCTCTTGAATAATTCCAGCCTTCTCCGCTCACCATATTGTACCCACATCACCCCTTGGATTTCTGTCAGCTCATACATCAGCCTCTTGACAACTTCAACTTCGTAGAGTCGTGGCAAAGAAATGTTTTTATCTGCTCCTTATGCTTGTTCTTCTCTCTGCAGTCATGGTTTGGAGGATGCAAACTTCAAAGTTTGACTGTGGTTAATATACCTCTTTATGGCAGTAAAAATATTCTTCCTTTTTAGGGCAGAATTGTGAGATACAGGAATTAATTATATTGACGTACAAGAATGATTTTCTTGGCTGTGTGATGGGGGGGGTCTTTGGAAAAGCCTGCAAGGGGAGGGTGGAAATCTGTTGCTCATCTTTTAAACAATAGGTATTGTGTTGGAAAACTTGCCAAAATGAGCTTGAGGCTGCATGGTGATTGATCAGAGAAGTGAGGGAGATGGTGACTTCTTTTGACCCCCTGCTCGGGGTTTCCTGGGAGGAGAGAGGATGAAATCCATGCTGTCATTCAGGTCATTGCCTGAACCAGTGCAGATTTCAGGCTGACTGAAGACATTTTTGGTATTCTAAAAAAGAATGAGTTAACTGGATAGGTCAGTGCTGACATCTGTGCCAAGACCAGCTCGCCTGCCAATCTCCCTCAAAGGCAATCTGGTGGCTTGTGCCGAGGTCGGGGCTCAAGAGATGTCAGTGCAACAACAAAGCTGGGAATTGCTAAGAAAAGAGCAAAAGAGAAAATGCAGGTTTGCCCTGAGTGCAGCTGTGGTGCTTGCTTCCTAGAGAGGCCCTGGCTTTTATCAGACCAGCTTACAAAGTTTTCAGCAGAACTTTAAAAAACAAAACAAACAAACAAAAAAACCCCCAACAGAACAACCCAAAAACCAAACAGGCACAAGATTAACCAGACAAATAAAATCTCTTCCACCAAGGGAAGGTGGATGATGGAAAGTAAATTTTCCATCTGGAAGAATGATAGCTGAAGGTCCCGTGTGGAGGATAGTAAATGCTGCAGGAAAAGATGGGGACAATTGCTTATGACAAGAACAAGGAGGAAATTATCAGGTCATAGGTTTAAATGAAGCAGGAATAATTAATATTTTGTAAAACACAAAATTAAATGGTGACACTCGCTGTGGGAAGCCAGAAAATCCCAAGAGACTGAACAGATTTGGGCATAATTTCATCACTCATGGATGAGAGCTGTAACTTTCTGTATACAAAATGCAACCCAGGAGGTCCTTAAGCACAGCACTAAAAACTAAGCAGCTATGCCCAGAAAAAACACTGCATGTACCCTGCCCCTTTATTGTATTTCCTAAATACTAGTTACAGTTTGCTTGCTAGCAAAGAGACGACGCTGTCTGGGTGTTCAGGCTGACCTCAAGTGACCATTCCGGCAAGGCTGCTGCTGGAGAGATGCTTCCCGAAATCTCTCGGTTGTGTCCATCTGGCTTCATGTTGTGTTTTCAGCCTCTTGGGGTTGAGTTATCTGGGAGAGGATTCACTTTGAGATCAACACCCTGGCATGGCCACATGTGGTGTGGGTCTGGGATTTGGGATAATGGGGGTTGACTGCTTGGGTTTTCTGGTTATTCTTACTGCCTTAATCAATTGTTTTGTTCTTAGCAAACAGGGTGTGGTTAACTGCAACTTTACAGGGTCTTATTTGTAGACTGTAGGAGAGTGGGAGCTTTGAGTGGTGTGAAGGGGGAAGGAGGAGGGTTGTTAGTGCTGGTGATACCTTCTTTTCTAGCTCCTGGGATGAGTTTCTGCTGCAGCAGAGCGTAAAAGGAAAATACAGCTCTGGAGAGAAATAAAGGCTACCATAGAGGCTGGTGATCCCACCGCAGGTCAGGTGTGTGGTTTGGTGGGTGACAGGCAAGATGCAGCTCTTGGGGTTGCTGCTCCCACAAGCAGGCTGCCAGCAAGTAGTTCTGCTTCACTGTGCCAGATCCAGTTGTAGTGCCTTTGCAGTAGTATTAAAAAGGATCCGTAATTCGTTATTCCTTAGCTTTCACTTTAATTGCTCTAGTGCTAATGTCAGTTTTGTTGCTTGATGTATTTTGGCTGTTTTTTTCCTCTTCCCAAGTAAGGGGATTGTTTGCAAAAGACATTTTGACTTGAGAATGTGATACTGCAAAGCATCTGCAACCTTCCCTGCCCTGCTCTGTGAATTATCCCACTGTTGCTTCTCCCCTTTCCTTGCAGCAGGCTCCTGACCAGGTGGCCTTGGCTTGTGCTTCTGCTCTAGTTGTGACAGGACCAGACAATCCCCATCATTGTTGTCCATACACCTTCAATGCCAGCTCACGATTTGCTGTAATAGTGCTTGCTATTTCCAGCTCCTTTTACAAAAGCACTTCCTTTTCTTGTCCTCCTTGTGATCTTTCTTCATCCCGTTGCGAACTGTTTGCCCCCTCAGCTTGTGCCTGGAGAGGCACTAGCTGCCAGTGACCAGTTACCTTGCTCTTCTAATTGTCTTTTTGATCCTTGGTTTGGACTTTACCAGGGTAGCCTGCTGCTGTTGACTGTGCTAGGAGTTGCTGCCATGTAAAACATAACCGACGGTGCTGCTGAGATGGAGCTGTTTACTTGGATTTTCCACTCCTAATAATGCCTGTCTCCTTTCGGTGCCTTCTGCTGCTCACTTGTGTTCCTTTGTGCAGTTGGCAAGGTGCTCTGCCTCTCCTGTTGCTCTATTAAGTTGTATTCAGGTCGGGTTGCTCAGTCTCAGCCACCACTGTCAAGCTGCAGTCAACACTTCAGCTTCTCCCACTGCAGCCAAATGGATGCTGTGATGCACCACGGGTGCAGGGTCTGTGAACCCCCTGTAAGTTGAGGCAGCATGGAGGAGGGACAACCAGAGCTATTTCTGCTCTTAGATGCCATTGAAGGGGTTTAATGCTGTGTCAAAATGGAGTTCTTCAAGTCTTGGAGAATTTCAGTCAGTCACCTCCTTTCAAAAACAGCAAGTGGGATTTCTTTGAGGGCTTCACAGTACTTGGCGTTTGGGCTTTTCCATATATAATTTTTTTTTTTAATAGGCTCGGAAAAGAACCTGTTGATCTTTTGTCTCTTTCTCACGTTATCTAGAAAAAGACTGTAATCCTTCTGGCTGTTTTGGCCCTTTTTTAGGGGGTAGCCCTGTGCTAGCTGTAATATGTCACTATTAGAATTGCAAGGCTTGATACTAATCTTATTTCTGAGCGCCTATCTTTGTGCAATAAGGTTATGTTAGGCTCACTTAGGGATAATTGTGCTAGTTATCAGTCTTGCCTGACTGATGGGGCCTGACACTCAGGGTTGGACGCAAGATGAGTTTGGAGTATATCAGAGCGTGAAGCTTTGTATGAGTCACCGTGGAAATGGTGCCTGTGGGCTGCCGGAGCCATCTCAAGTGGATTTGGTGGACTTCTGTCCTCTGTGCTCTCTGGGCTGCTGCTTCTGATCTCCTAACCTTTTGCCTTCGCTACTGAATATCTGACTTTGGGGAGGAGGCTGTGAAAGCAGTCCTCACTTCTCCAGCCCCCTCTGTAATCTGGTTGATGTCACACCCGTGGGCTTTGCTGGCAAAGCCATGTCCTGGTGGCATGGTGCAGGGTGTGAGTACGGTCTCCTGTGGCTTCCTTCCTCGTTTCGCAAGCCTTTACCTTGCCACAGACGTGTTGTAAGTGTGGGGCAAGATCCATCCTTAGCTGTCATGCAGTATGATGGGATGTATGATGCAGTTCCTGGGCATCTTGTGAGGAACAGATGGGCTCTGTGAGGCAAGGGAAGAGCTTTGGGGCTTGGATGTGCAGAGGATGACTGTGGTCCTCCACATCTGTGGCTGAATGCTTGGGGATTCACAGGTGATGGGACTATTGGCAATTGCCCTAAATGTGGAGGGTTATGAAGCCTTGACTTGTTTGTAAATCCAGGTGGTTAAAGTGGTCTGAACACATATCTGGCATGTTCTAGGAAATTCAAGTGTTGGGAAGGAAAAAAAAAGTCATTTCCCATTTTTGTTGCTTTTACAGTGTGTCTGATCACTCTGGAAATTTTTCTCAACTGGAGAAGTTTGCAGAGATGGGAGGCCCAGGGGGGCGAGCACTTAATCAGGTTGTCTGTATATCTGCAGCTGATGAGATCCTGATGGATGGACATTCAACTGAAATGGGCTGCGAACAGTCTGAAATCTGCATAGCTTCAAACTGCTCCCTTCTTTGGGGTGCTGCCCGGCAATGCAAAGGTGAGGAGGATGGGAGGGATCTTTAGGATTTCCCAGTATTTCACAAGTCAGGACCCCACCCTTTTTTTTTTTGTTCTTGCTAATCTGTTTTTAATTCTCCTGTTACTGTTTTCCACTTCGCTTGCATGTTGGAATAGTTACCTAAGAAATATGCTTACCTTCTCAATTTGGTGCTGATCTTTCACTTGTTTCCCACATGTTATATGTTGTTCTGTTGCAGATGTAATCTGTGATAAACATTTATAGTGAAGGAACACAGAAAATGGTACTTATGTAACACCACAAATTAAACATACAGCAGGGAGCTCAGGGGAGACTGCAGTATGTAGGCCATCTCCATTGCTGCAGCCTTGTCCTCTGGAGTGAGTGAAGGAGCTGTGCTCCTGCATGTGCTGTGTGGCTGACTGCATGTTGCTGGTGTGGTGTTGACAGAGAGAGTTTATCATGCAACAACAGCAGCTAAAGGCAAGGGAAGACTGGCAAAATGCTCCAAGATGATCTTGTAGTCCCACCAAAGTCGTGCGGGCCTGATGCGGCAACTCACTTCAAATTTAAACAATCAAGTGTTACATATACATAAGATTTCCCAATATGCCTATACATATGCATGACCTGTCCCTGCTTCATATTAAAATTAGCCCCAAGAAGTCATTTCACTAAGTTCCCCCCCAACTTGCGCTTGCACAGGTGCCTCC
>VZTL01046278.1:0-22355 GCA_013400535.1 Scopus umbretta | reverse complement strand
GGAGGGTTGTGTAGATGAAGATAGACGACTCCTCTTCATCACCGCTAATAACCTTTTGCTTCTGCGCTGGCCCAGTTGCTCCTTGGCGTTTACTCAATCTGCAAGGCCAGTTTCAGCTGGTTCCTAGAGCCAGTTCCTGCTTCTCATCAGGATCTATCTCCTGCTTCAGTAATGTACATGACAATGTAAATGTTAAACACCATTTATCAACTTCTTGGGCTATACCACAAGCTAGATAATCATTAAGCGATATTTTATCTACATCTACTAAGATTTCTTTGACTCCTCTTCTCTCATCAGTACAGCTGATTTTTGGAGCTTTTTGGGCTCCTTTATGTATTCAGTGTTACAGGTGGGGGCTGCATTAATAAATCCCCTGAAAATAAATAACTGAACATGACTGTGCAGAGGGGGGAAGGGGGCGAGGGTTTTGTTAATGGGCTGCTACAGCAGGAGTGGTACAGCAGTGGGCAGTAGCCTCTGCTCCAAGGTTAGCACTTGGAAAGATGCTCCTGCTGGAGGAGGGGGATGGAATGTGCGGAATGAGGAAATCAGCTGGTGATGAAGACCTGGATGCTGGGTGTCAACACAGCAAACTTCAGGTTTGTGAGATGTCACTGACACTGTGATTTATAGAGTTTTTTTTAAATTAAAAGTTGTTTTAATGGTGATCTTAAAGGAACTTTTTTTAAAATTTAAAGTATAGAACAAGCATTGCTGTTAAATTATAACTCACTTTATTCTGTTTTAGGCTACAAATCTGGTAATGCTGCTGTGGCTCCTGTGCAGAGTTCCTTCTGCATGCAGCTGGTTGGGGGGGGTGGGGTTGGCAGGGATGCTGCCTTGGTGGCTTCCAAGTGTTTTCAAGTCCACTGAAGTCTGCTGGCGCAGCTGTGCTGTGTGGAGCCGCACCAGTTGTTCAGGCCCCTTCTTTCCTTTGCAAAGCTAGCAGGATTGTGTAAGGGGGACCTGGGATGGGTACGGTGAGGGAAGAGGCTCTATTTTTTTTTTGAGCTGAGGTAGGAGGAGTTTGGTGCAAGTACACAGGGAGGAGAAATCCTTCCTGGTCCCTACTCAGTCCTGCATTGTGGCTGTAGGAACTGGAAGGTTGGGCAGAATTAGAGGGCTAAAGTATCCCATTGTAGCAATAGGGACCAGCTCTGTTCTCCCCTCAGCGAGTTGCAGAGTGAATGCTTCACCAGTGAAAATGGGAGAGGGATAAATATCTACAGTGAGGATTGTGCTACTCCTTGAATTGATAAGTATCAAGGAAAAATGGTGACAGAATGCTTTCTATTTTGATGTATTTGTATTTACTACAAGTTTGTTCTTGTTTTTAGCAGTGGTGTCTATCATGTTACTGTTTTTTCTCCTGTGCCCATCTTCTGTGTTTCTTAAAAATCTGTGTTTTTTCCTCGTTTCATTATTTAATGACTTCTCGCCCTGCACTCTGGACAAATGCTAGTATTTGCTCTTTGTGAGTGCATGGCTTGAGTAAGTGTTATTTCCATCATTTCATGTTTTTCAGTTGTTTGTAAATAAATATTTCCTTTGTCTAATGCTTGATGACTTTTTTGTTGCTTCCATTTGATTTCATCACTTCCGCACATCTTTTTGACAACAGAACTTATTAAAGTTGCTTGTCAAGACTGCAGAGCAAAAATTAATAAAACCTGGGAAGCTGCGCACACATTTTACCTTAACTCATGTTTAATTATTTCACTTGGAGAATGACAAGTGGCACTTGGTTACTTTGCCAGGGTTTGAAACAGCTTTTAAAGGGTCCCATCCTTTGCTTGCAGTGAATAAACTTCTGCTTTATCTGTGTGTCCAGTTCCTTTCCCTGTGTTGTTTTGAGCGTGTGAAGGAAATGAGGAGCCATTGCCTCTGTGTTAATCCCTGTAAAGAGCTGGGTGGGCAGAGATCAGAGGACACCCCAGGAGCTGGTGCTGCCTGCTCTCTGGCTCAAAAACTGCTGCCGTGTAAATGCTGAAACCCAGAAAGTGCAGCGTGCTGCTGCCTGCGGCTTGGATTGAATCCTGTGCCACATTGTGCGGGAGATTAATCGCCTGATCCTTCCGGCTTTAGTCCATATGATGTTGACTGGTTTTAAACAGTAACTGTGGAAGATTGGAGGTGGTAGCTTCAGTTTGCATTAATGTTTGTTGGGGTGTGGTGTGTGTTTGGTGGTGGTCTTTTTTTGTTGTTGTTGTTGTGTGGTTTTTTTTGTTGTTGGTTTTTAAATCATCTTTTTGAATGAGGACTTGCCAGTGACTGCTTTGCAAACCTTGGTGCACCAGGGCCCTTGGAGTGGTTTGGTATTGGTGGTGGGAAACAGAGGGCTGCTGGTGCTTGTTGTGCTATGGTAGAGACTGTAGGATTGATGCCTGCCTCCGTTAGCAGATGCATTTGCAAGAGAAATGAATGAGTTAAACCTGTATCCCTCTTGCTGGGAGATCCAAGGCGTGACTGCTGGAGTGAGCCCATGTCCTGTGCTGTGGCAGCAGTCCAGAAGCACCAGCCCTTTCTACCTGGAGAAGCAACCTTTGGTAGCAGCTTTCTGCAGCATGGGGCTTCCCCAGGAGGCTGCCAGCCCCAGTGCCCTGAGTGAAGCAGGATGTGAGGGCTTGTAGGTAGCAGGGCTTGGCCCCTGCCCAGATCTGCCCCACAGGATCTTGTCTCAGGGTTGGGGACACAGCTGAAGGTCCTGTTCTCTGTGGAGGTATGAATGCTTTGAGCAGCTGCCTTCTGGCACAGTCCTGTCCTTCCCCTCACTGCCTCCTCTCCCTTCCTCAAAGGCTGCAGGAACGAGCTGACATTGTCCCTCTTCTATCCCTAACCCAGGTTTGGTATCTTTTTTGCTCATAACAGGGTATGGGGCTGCTCTGGATGGACAGGGGGAAGGATTTGCCTGTGTAAATTAGTGATTTCCCCCCTGCCGCCCCCCCCCCACCGCATTTTAGTCCTGATGTGTAAACTCATGGTAGGTACTTGCCTTGTCATTTGTGTCCTTTGTCCCTCCAGGGTGGTGTGACAATGTGTCCTGAGAATGAGATGGCAACCTGTGCTCCTTTGCCTTTATAACTTGCATGTCTGTAAGCTCTATTTTGAAATAGTCCTTGGTTCTGTTTTAATGAAACATGTCCTTGGTGGCTGATTTCCATCGTCCACAAGTGCAGTTGCGTTCAGTATGAAGCAAGCCAGCCTCTGGCAGCTGTGACCAAGGGGTGGGTAGCACCATGCCATGTGCAGCGATGATGTGGGGGGTGAATTTGGGCTCTGTCAGTGGCTGTTCATGCTGTGTCTGGGATCCCTGCTCTGATGGAGTTCAGAAGGGCTGGTGTTGCAAGTATTTGGGTTTCCAGGTTGAGCCTGGTGCTGCTGGTCTGGTGTGTGGTGCCGCCTGGGTTGTGGCAGAGGTGGGATGTCTCAGGCTGCTGCTGCAGAAGCTGTCTGCCTTTCCCATTGGAAACAGGGAAGTTCCGACATGGCCACTCTCGAGCCCTCTGCCTAGCTTGTGTGGGTCACTGCTTCACTACAGAGCTGGCATGTGGGTGGCTTTCTCTGGTTTTATCACCCTGGCTACTTTTTGAGAAAGAATTGTCATTAAACGAAAGCAAAGAGAAAATGTCAAGTCCAGGGCAGACTGGTGATGGGCTGGGATGCAGCAGTGGCTGATGCGCATCCCGTTCCTGAGCGCTTGGCCCAGCACTTGGAAACTCTGGGGAGCGAGCAAAAAGCCCTGAGGATTTCTTCTGGTCTGCAGTGCTCCTCTTAGCCAAACCCTGGCTGCTACCAGCCTTCCACCCTTCCAGTGATAGGGCCGGGACTGTGTAGACAGGATGCTTTCGGCCTTAAAAGAAGCTTTCAGGAGCTGTTGAGCTTGGGAACAGCCTGGCTGGATGTAGGTGTATCTATGCCTTGCACTGGCTGAGAGCACCTCTGCTGACCCAGGCTTTGGCTGGGCAGCAGGATGTGCCACCAGACCAAGCAGTGCCTGGGGCAAAGCAGTGCTGTTTCCTCTGCCAGTGCTTCTTTAGGTTCCCTTGTTGTGTGGTTGGGTGTTATAAACTGTGTTATAAAAGCACAGGGTAGGAGCAGCTTCTGCTCAAGACTTAGCTCAGTTGTGCAATCTGGTTTATTCCTTTAGCCAGTCTCACTTTCCAGTTAGTGACTGCAAACTGTTGCTCTGTTATGGGGTAAACCAGCTGTTCAGCTCCTATATTTTCTTTCAGTCAACAAGCAAACAACAGTGTCACTTAATTGCTGAAATACCTGGATGTGTGAGAGCAGCTCTACATCCGTGCAGGTTATACCAAGAGAAGCTCATGTCTGCTATCCTTGGTAAGTCATCCTTGCACTGACCCAGCTGTTTGGCTTGTCTTTTGGAGAGTGGTCACAGTCAAACATCCTGCAAGTCCTGGCTTGTCATTGAAGGCAAGTTTCTCCTTGGCTCTTGCCAGGCGTGCAGTGTATATTCCCTGTGATCTTAAAAATCCCTGTTCCCGCGTGGGTGGCAGAAGTGGGAAGGATGATCTGTGTTGTTACTTCTCTGCTGCACTTGCTAATATTAGCATGATTTGTCATTTTGGTAACTGTTCAAACTGGGGTTGGGATTAAAGTCAGTGCGACTGGTCTCTTCTTACTGACCACCAGTGGTGGATTGCTAATTTTAATGCTGTGCCTGTGTTTGATTTTAATTTGCTCTTGTACCTCTTAGGTCTGCATACTTGTTTGTGAACCTGGAGCCGTGTAAGGTTGGGACCAGCAGTTCACTGAGTGCAGCACATCCTGAACGTGAGGAATGCTACAAACAAGCTGTGCTCTTGTTTAGAGTTGATACAGATGGGGAGGGAGCCTGTGTCTGTAATAAGAAAGCAAATGGCCAATAATTCACACTGAAGGCAGTGGGGAGCCTGCTGACAGGCTGCTGGGCTGCATGGGGGCCCCGGGCCCTGGTCATTTGTGGCACTTGTCTGATAAATAGCAAGCTGACTCTTGAGTGAGGACATCTGGTCAGATCCTCACTTCTGACCCTTGTTGCCACCTGATAAGGTCTCTGCTGGGATTTCCCAGAACTGCTGCTGGCATTTGATGGCTGAGTCACACTGGGGAATGGTGGCAGAGGAGGCAGAACTACTCTGGGGTTTGAAAAGAAGCAGCTGGTGTGGCTTTGCCTCCTGCTGTTGCTGCCAGGTGATGCTGCCTTGTGCTGTGGGTACCACTTGCATGAAGTGCCCTGGGCAACCCCAAGCTGGGCTCAGCAGTGGAGTGGGGCTCCACCAGCACATCCGGAGATGCTGAAATCTCGCACCTTGAAACACCTAGGCTTTTCTGCTCTGCACAGTCACATCATTGTAGGCTTCCCGATGCAGTTAGGTGGTGCAGTTTCCTCATGGGGATGCTGATATGTGGACCTGTGGGTGCTGGGGAGCCTCCATGTTGAAGGAGGGCAGAGCCCTATGGTTGGGTCCTCGCACACCCGGCTCTCATTGGCTGTTGTACTGTGAACTCTTGCTAAGTGGTGAAAACGGGCGCTTGTTGCTTACGTTTTTAAGCCAAATAGGTTTCACCTGTAAGTAGTTTTTAATACAGTTTTTGATAATGTAACAGGGATTTCCATATGGTTGGGAGCACCAAGCGGGAGCGTTTCCAGCTCACATAATTCACATAGTTCAGTGTGTTTTGGTATTATTTTTAGGCATGTAAAATTCCCAAGTGCTTTAAGTGTCATGGAAAAAGGCTGTTGGAAGAAAATCAGTTTTGAACTCTGAAAATAATAACTATTCTTACTAATTAGAAATAAGTCATTAGATGAAAGCTGATTCCTTCAAAAAGTCTGAAGGCATCTCTTTGGTAGCTGGGCTGGGGCAGCAGTGTAGGTGTCAGAGCTGTTTTACACTAAGGATTGAACGGCTGGAAGAAAACCCTTCTGACATGTGGTTTGTGTCTACTGAAGCAAGTCATCTTCACCTCCCCCTCCACAGAATGGAGAATTGGCTTTGAGCTTGTGGTGGGGTACGAATGGCCTGAGGCAGCCTCACAGGGCATGGTGAATCTCTCCGTGGTTCTTCCTGTGGCTAAATTAACTTATATTTTTTCAGGTTGGATGCAATGGTTTCATTTGTTATTCAGAGGTCAGTGAATTGGTAAGAGTCACAGCTTGGGAGGACTGATGGCATCAGCGTACCGGTAGAGCTGTGTGTGGATTCCCATCCCCACAGGATGTCTGACATCCCTTGTCCCAAGGTAAAGGGGGTATCTGAGTGTGCTGTAGTCATTTAGGACCCTGCAGAGTGTTTCATCCAGCGCTCACCCCTCAGCTTGGCCCCAAGGGAATGAGAAACTCCACAGAAAAGACATTTACGTGCACCTGGTTTTCTGAAACCACCTACTGAGTGTGGTACTTTGTTCCTAAGCATCATTTTGCTGTCTGTTGCTATAGCTTAGGGATGCTGCAATTCATCAGTGGTGGGCTGTTGGTGGTGTACTTCGAGGTGATGCAGCAGGATCAGGTTGCCCTCTCCTGGCATGTTCCTTCTACAAAGCCCTGACTCCTGGTGGTACTTGGCAGGATTTGCCGTGAGGCTCCCCAGCTCTTGCATAGGAGATGTCCCCGGAGAGAGCCCAGTGTCAAAGACGATGAAGATAATTGCTTGCTTGTACTTGACCTTGCAACTGGCCTTTCAAGGATGACTTGGAAGCAAGGGGTTTAGCAGCCAGACCCTTCTCAAGTGCTCTCCAGTGGGGCAGGAAAGTCAGCTCTTCTGGTGGGGAAGAGCTACTACTCCTTTCCCCAGCATTTCAGCTCTTTCCATGGGCCCAGGCATGCTTCAGGCTGCTTGCTCACAGCACACAGAATCCTGTGGGGGCCCCAAAACATATCTGCCACGCTGAGACGCTGGGCTGGAAACGGCTTATCCAACTGGCTTGTGCTGGCATCTTGCAGTGCTTTGTGCTCTTGCAATGCCTTGTCTCCTCTTGGCGTTGAAATCAGCTTTGGCATTGGCAGGTGCTCCTTTGGGGCATTTCCCTGGATCCAGTCTGGGAAACTTACAATTCTTGTTTGAGTTTAGGAGTCTTTAGTTAAAATTGTCATGCTAGGAAGTTGTTGTGGTTTAACCCCAGCTGGCAACTGAGCACCACACAGCTGCTTGCTCACCCTCCCCCCAGTGGGATGGGGGAGAGAGTTGGAAGGGCAAACTCATAGGTTGAGATAAGAACAGTTTAATAATTGAAATAAAATAATAATGATGATAATAAATTGTAGTAAAAAGGAAAACAACAACAACAAAGGAACAAAACCCAGGAAAAACAAATGATGCAATCACTCAGCACCTGCCAATCAATGCCCAGCTAGTCCTTGAGCAGTGATCGCTTGCCTGGCCAACTCTTCCCAGTTTATATACTGAGCATATCATAGGATCATTTGGTTGGCCTTTAAGATCATTGAGTTCAACCATACCTGTCCGCTACTAAACCATGTCTCTAAGCACCATGTCTACCCATCTTTTAAGTACCTCCAGGGATGGTGACTCGACCACTTCCCTGGGTAGCCTCTTCCAGTGCCTGATAACCCTTTCAGTGAAGTAGTTTTTCCTAATGTCCAATCTAAACCTCCCCTGACACAACTTGAGGCCATTTCCTCTCACCCTGTCACTTATTACCTGGGAGAGGAGACCAACACTCACCTCACTACAACCTCCTTTCAGGTAGTTGTAGAGAGCGATAAGGTCTCCCCTCAGCTTCCTTTTCTCCAGGCTAAATAACCCCCATTCCCTCAACTGCTCCTCATAAGACTTGCACTCGAGACCCTTCACCAGCTTTGTTGCCCTTCTCTGGACGTGCTCCAGTGCCTCAATGTCCTTATAATGAGGGGCCCAAAACTGAACACGGTATTCAAGGTGCAGCCTCACCAGTGCCAAGTACAGCGGGACAATCAGTACAGGGGAAGGATGACTTTCCCTGGTCCTGCTGGCCACACTATTTCTGATAGAAGCCAGGATGCTGTTGGCCACCTGCACATACTGCTGGCTCATACTCAGTTGGCTGCTGACTAGCACCCCCAGATCCCTCTCTGCCAAGCAGCTTTCCGGCCATTCTTCCCCAAGCCTGTAGTGTTGCATAGGGTTGTTGTGACCCAAGTGCAGGACCTGGCACTTAGCCTTGTTAAACCTCATGTAATTGGCCTCAGCCCATTGATCCAGCCTGTCCAGATCCCTCTGTAAAGCCTTCCTACCCTCAAGCAGCTCAACACTTCCACTCGGCTGTCATCTGCAAAGTTGCTGAGGGTACACTCGGTCCCCTCATCCAGGTTGTTGATAAAGATACTAAACAGGGCTCCAACACTGAGCCCTGGGGAACACCACTTGTGACTGGCTGCCAATTGGATTTAACTCCATTCACTACCACCCTTTGAACCTGGCCATCCAGTCAGTTTTTTTTACCCAGCAAAGAGTATGTCTGTCCAGGCCATGGGCAGCCAGTTTTTCCAGGAGAATGCTGTGGGAGACAGTGTCAAAGGCTTTACTGAAGTCCAGGTAGATAACATCCACTGCCTCTCCCTCATCCACTAGGCGGGTCACCTTGTCATAGAAGGAGAACAGGTTAGTCAAGCAGGACCTGCCTTTGATAAATCCATGTTACCTGCACCTGATCTCCTGGTTGTCCATGATGGCATTCAACATGATCTGCTCCATGACCTTCCCTGGCACTGAGGTCAGACTGACAGGCCTGTAGTTCCCCAGATGCTCCCTCCAGACCTCCTTGTAAATGGGCATCACATTTGCCAACCTCCAATCAAGTGGAACTTCCCCAGTCAACTAGCACTGCTGATAAAAGATGGAGAATGGCTTGCTGAGCACCTCCACCAGCTCCCTTAGTACCGTTGGGTGGACCTTGTCTGGCCCCATAGACTTACGTATGTCTAATTGGCTGAGCAGATCACTAACCATTTCCTCTTGCATCATGGCGCTTTGTTCTGTTCCCTGTCTTCTGGCTCAGGGGGTTGGGTACCCGGAGAACAGCTGACCTTACTATTAAAGACTGAGGCAAAGAAGGCATTAAGTACCTCAGCCTTATCGTCATCCTTTGTCACTGTGGTTCCCTCTGCATCCAGTAAAGGATGGAGAATCTCCTTGGCTCTCCTTTCGTTGATAATATATTTATATTGTATTAATGTAAATTTATAGAAACTTTTTTTATTATCTTTCACAAATTGGCCAGTTTAAGTTCTAGTTGGGCTTTAGCCCTTCTAATTTTCTCTCTATATGACCTCGCTTCATCCTTGTAGTCCTCCTGAGATGCCTGCCCCTTTTTCCAAAGCTCATAGACTTTCCTCTTTCTTCTGAGATCCAGTCAAAGGTGTCTGTTCAGCCAGGCTGGTTTTCTTCCCCGCTGGCTCATCTTTTGGCACATAGGGATGGATTGCTCTTGCGCCTCCAGGATTTCCTTCTTGAAAAGCATCCATCCTTCTTGGGCTCCTTTGTCCTTTAGGTGTGCCTTCCAAGGGACTCTGTCAAGCAGCCTTCTAAACAGTCCAAAGCCTGCCCTCAGAAAGTCCAAGGTGGCAGTTTTGCTGACCCCCCTCCTTCTCCAAGAATTGAGAATTCTGTCATTTCGTGATCGCTGTGCCCCAGGCATCCTCCAACTGTAACATAATCCATGAGGCCGCCTCTGTTCACAAACAACAGGTCCAGCGGGGTGCCTTCCCTAGTTGGTTCACTCACCAGCTGTCAGAAAGTTGTCTTCCACACACTCCAGGAACCTCCTAGACTGTTTCCTTTCTGCTGTATTGTACTTCCAGCAGACCACCTGGTAAGTACATAATATGGTATGGAATATCCCTTTGGTCAGTTCGGGTCAGCTGTCCTGCCTGCATTCCCTCCCAGATTCTTGTGCACCTGGCAGAGCATGGGAAGCTAAGAAGTCCTTGACTAGTGTAAGCACTGCTTAGCAACAACTAAAACATCAATGTGTTACCAGCATTATTCTCATACTAAATCCAAAACACGGTACTATACCAGCTACTAGGAAGAAAATTCACTCTATCCCAGATAAAACCAGGACAGAAGTGAGATCAACTTAAAGAGAACTTATTGCTACTTTTATTCTGCTCAGATTTTTATCTTATTCCAATAAAATCTCTCTTACATAGTAACCTGCTGGGGAGGCAGCAGAGGGGTATGTGCTGGGGATCTCAGCCCTGCTGAGCTGAGTGCATTGTGTCCTCCACCCCTTGGGAAGGGTCCAGGGTCCCCCTTGGAAGGGAGTGGGGGATGGCAAGAAATGGGGCTTTAGCTGAGGTGGTTGTGGAGTGACCCTACAGGTGGGACAGTTCAGAAGTGCCAGGGGCTGTGCAGCATGAGGAGTGCCTGCATATGGTGCAGGGAGGTGGAAGCAGAGCAGTGAGCTGGCTCTCTGTGTCCATGTGGCAGCAGAGCCTGAGGATGGAGCATGTGATGGGGTGGCCATGAGGCTGGATAAGTTGCCTGGGAGCTTTGTGGGACACTGAGCCCTTTGCAGGTGGCTTCAGTCCTGATGGGAGGGAAGAGGCATGGAGCTACACAGGAGCTGAAGTTGGGTGGTACCTCTGGAGGTCATCCAGTCCCAGGAAGTGTTTTAATCTGCAATTAAAAATCCCAGCAGCTTCATTTGCATAGCTCTGACTGTAAGTCTCTTCTGTTTATGGCTGCAGCCTGTAACTCTCCTTTTCATACATTTTTACCAAGTTGGCACTGAGGTACCGTACATCAACCCGTGGTGCAAGGCTCTGTGCTCTGCAGGGGTTTGTGGTGTTGACACAAGCCAAAATGTGTCACCTGTGGGTGCGTTGTGTCTATACCCCTGGAGCATGGCAGGAGGTGGCAGCTGGCTCTGGGGCCATGTATTCCCTGGTCTCGGTCTTGCCTGACCACAGACAGCAGCAGGGCAAAAACCCAGCACAACTTGGTGCTGGGGAAGGGAGATGGGACCTGTGAGCTGGTGTGCAGAGTGGACCCATGTCCCCAGGGATGCACAGGGACCCCAACACGTGTACTCTGTGCTTGAATAAACACATGGCAGAAGACTGCTCCCATGGATGCTGATAGCTGCCTCCCAGCAAATGGGTTGGGGAGGGCAGATGGTAATTGCAGGGTTGATGCTGACTCTGTCTCCTTACTTAAGTTGTTTCATTTTTGCAACACCAGTATTTCTACCTCATGGTAGGTAGTAGCTTGTGTTATATTTAAAATATAATCACCTGAAGCGAGTGTGATCATGGGATGTCCTCTCCGCTCGTGAATCCGCGTGCCACTGGGGAGGGAATGGCTGCATCGCTGAGCCAAGCCAGGAATATCTTCTGTTGGGGAAAGTGATGGATCTATCTTGCCTAGGGAAGGAAGCTCCATGTGTCCTTACATGGCCCGATTTCATTAGTCTGGATGGTCTTTGAGTTGTGGGAGGCAATCAGTCGCATCTGTCTGATAAAGTTCACTGAAGTGAACGGTGAGACAATTCATTGCCTTTATTCTGGGGACCTTTAAAGGTGTCTGGCTTATGAGCAGTACTGAAGTGAGCGGCTTCCTTAGCTTTTCTTTTCAATTTTTTTTTTTCAGACACTTCCCAGCTTGCTGCTTTTGTTTTGTAACATCATCTTTAAAAGGCCTGAAAAATCCTTTGGGGGCACCAGGGCAAGAGTTGGGCTTACAGGAACCAACCCCTGCCTGGGCTGCTGAGGAGGGAGGTGGGTAACCTGCCAAAAGTGGCTTGTGATGAGATCCTGTCACAGGGAAGGGTTTCTCTGTCATACTGGTGATTCCTCTGCTAAACACCACCATCACTGCTAGCTTCTTGTAAGGATTTGTTTCCTTTATAACATCCCAATTAAATGTTAGTATTTCAGGATGGGTGCTGGAGAAACTACCAAGGTCTTCAGCCAGAGTGCGTTTTGCTGTGGTTGCGGCAGGTCTAATTAACAGACTGATCTGTTAAAGTGATCAGAGCACATGAGCTGTGTGGACATTTCTGCAAGAAACCCTCAGTAAGGACCAGTGTTTCTCCAGTTAAGAGGAGGTGAAGCTGCATGCGCTGTGCAGCACTCTGCTGTGAACACAGGTGTTGCAGCTTGCGCACACAGCTGAGGCTATGCTGCCCTTACCTTCCTCCTTGGGGCACTTTAGAGACTGCCACAGAGGCAAGACATGAGGTATTTCCCCTGTCACAGGAATTCAGCTGTTGCAAATATTGTAAGATCATTCAACTGCAGTTTAGGATGGAGGGAGAAAGAAATATGAAATTAAACTACAGGGGCTTCTAAGGTGGGAGGTTGATGGGTTTTAAAGAGGACAGCAGCACTAATAGCACTTACAAAAAGCACATTTCAGTCATGGTCATAAAGGTTTGATGCTGCAGCAGGTATCTTCTTGTTGCAGTGGAAGTAGATGCTCCCAATGGACCTAGAATTTTCAGGAGCACGTTGGGAATGGGTGGGATGTGTGTTCCTGAAGCTGGTCGTCTGGACCCCCTCCCTGGCTTTTCTGCCACTTCTATGTTGATTTGAGTTTTTCTTGAGGAGTTTTCTAATCACACAGAGCAAGGATGTGGACAGACTAGGTTATAAAGGGGTAGAGGGAGGTGAGCAGTGTGGTAAGGGTCACTTGGCCATGCCCAGGACCCAGCAGGGACACTGAGCTGACAGTTTCTGTGACTTTTGGTTACCTGTGGAGCCCTTGCTGTCCCAAACAGGGGCAGCCTGATACCTGCTGAGGCAGCACAGCCTGAGTGCTGGATCCACATCTTCTGCGCTGCTGGTCTTCGGGAAAAAAAGGAAGAACATCCTTTGGGTGTGAAGCAAAGCCTACGTATGACTTTCTGTGTATAGGTAAGGTGACGGATATGGTGATTTCTGAGTGTTTTCCTTGCTGAAGGGGATGTTGAAGCGAAAGGAGGTGGCAACCCACAACACCTGAAGTCCCTGTTCCCCTCTCTGGGGCAGGGACCTCTGCCTGACCCATCTGGGGGTCCCTGGGAGTACCTTTCCAAGTGGCTCATCAGGCTCTCCTGTAGGACCCCTGTACTGGGATGAGTGTGAAGCGATTTGAGCACTTGACTCAGCCCTAGCCTAAGCTTTCCCTGGGAGGCTGTGCTGGAGGCGAGCCCTGCATGCTCTGGGACAAGTGCAGAGGGACTTCCAAAGATGAATGCAGCACTGAAGCCTGCCTTTTTCAGTGTAAAATGACTTCTCATGGTACTGTAATAACATTACATTGGTGGGGATGCTGTTCACGGAGACAAATAACCAGTGGGCTTTGACCTCAGTTATTAACGTTTGTGGCTTCAACTAAAAATTCGGCTTTAAGGAGTCTTGCCAATTTTAAACTAATCTCTTCAGGGAGAAGCTCTCATTCTGGCACTAACCCATTCACTAGAAATTTAAATATTAATTTACAGCTAAAGCTGGACAAGTTGTTAAGGGGAAAAAAGGAGGAATGAAAGCATGGCGGGATGATAAAAGTCCAATTTATGATTCTCTCCTGAATGTACTGATAGGAGCATAAATTGCTGACAGCCTTATTGAGGGAAGCGGCAGGTATTATATTTAGCAGCACAGGAGCACAGTGGTGACTTGGCATACTGGGCATCAGTAATCACCTGGCTTGACATGAGCGAGGATGGAAAGGCTACACAAAGAGCCCTTTGACACAAGCAGAGGTGCAAGCAGCAGCAGCAAGGCAGAGAAGGACCTGATGGTGTAAGATGCTGATGCTGACTTTGGAGAGGATGGAGGAGATAGATCAGCTGTTAGACTTCATAAGTAGGCTCCTTGATGCTTCGGGAGAAGGTTTCCAAGGCATGGGGGTAGGTTTATTGTCCTTCTTTGTGAAGAGGGCTGGAGTTTGGTTATTGTCTTAGACACAACTAGTTGTGCTGCTGCTGAGATTCAGAGCTGTTAACCTGCAGTCAGGCTGTCTGCCAGCCAGTAACCACAGCCATCAGGCAGTAGTTTCTTCTTCCCAGAAATGGTGCAGGTTGTACTTTATTCTGGCAGGGTTTTCCCCCTGGAGGAAACAGCTTATTCCCATGGAGGCTCAGATGGAGCAGGCAATCCTACCGGTCCCAGGGGCATGTTTGACACGGTGCACACAGTTATCTGGATGCTACATGTGGAGGATTGGAAGAGGTGACTAATTAATGCAGACTGCAGGGAATGGTAGACTCTATGGAGAACAGCTGGATATTTTGTCTGTGTTTATCTACATGTGACTGGCTCTAAAGCTGGATGGTATTCCTTGTAACTCTTATGACTCCACAGTACCAGGGGGTTTCATTTTCAGTGGTACTGTATCTGCCTGAGCTGGTTCCCAGCTAAACTACGTCTCTTCTCCTTCTACCTTTTGTAGTTCTTCAATTTTAAGTCAGCTCAGCAAGTGGCTTCTTCCTTCCCTGCCTGTGCTGCATGAACCTGGGGAGTATAGACCCACAGAAGCCTCTTCCTGCTCCATTTCATTGCTTAGCATCTTGTTAGTAAGCACTGACACAAAAGGTGCTGGAGGAGTAATGTCTTGCTTTCAAAAAGGAAGGGAAAAAAAAAAAGTCAAGTTGTCCCCCTGCCTTCTGTCTGCTCTTCAGCACCCAGCTGCAGGACAGATGTGCTCCCGGATGAACCAACTTCTTCTGTGAGAGTGAGGTGGCCCAGCGCATCCAGATGGTCCAGCAGGACATGTTTGAGTCTGGTGGACTCTTGGGACTGTTTGCAGGTGTTTCCTCGCTGATGCCTTGGGGCATTTGCAGGAGGATGGGGAAGGGCTCCAGGGTCCCAGTGCACGTGGAGGGCTTACAGGCAAGACTACGTGCCATTACACTGGGGGTTGTGAGAAGTGTTGTTTAAGCCAGGAGGCTTGTAGCTTCTATTGAGGCTGTTGTCATTCCTCATTTTCGTGACAGTGCTGGATTAAGCAGCCTCTGCCCTATCTGGGAGCCCTCGTGCCTGTCATCCTGGCACGGCCAGCTGAGTGCATTGTGATGATGGGAGCTGCCTGTGGCACTCATACCTGCTCTCGGGCAGCATCATCCTGTTTTCCATTCAGGCCCCTTGCAGCAAAGTCCTTGCTTGAAATAGACTGGATAAAAGTGGCATTGGCGCATTTAACTTCCATAGTTTGGTGACTCCCAGTCCTATCTGCTCTGCATGCTACTTGTTGTGTCTGTATAGTGCAGTTCTGTGATAATGCTTGTGTTGTGGTGGTGATGCTGGTCAGAAGCAGCCTCAGCTCCCCTCTAAAACTTTCATTTCACCTTTGATCAAGGCTTCAGGTGCCCCATGGTCTGGGCCAGGATCTTGGCTCATACTTCATAGTCACTAGAGAGAAACAGGCATTGCCAGAGGTGATGGAAGGAGACTCCTTCCATCCTTGAGACCTCTGGAGGTCTTTGGCTTTTCTAGCTATAAAAGGACCATGTATGGCTGGTTCATGCTTAAACATCTTGCTTTCCAATGCCTGAAGCAGGTCTGGTAGATCCCATCCTTTGCCCATTTTCAGTGGGTCTGGCTGGGCTCTGCGTAGACTGTACAGAGCCAGTGGTAAGGAGGAATATCACCTTCGATGGACCTGTCCAAACCATTGGCTGCTAATCAGTTGCTATTTCTACTTAGTGCCAGTTAGGAGTTAAATATTGACAGCTAAAACTGAGTTTAGCCAATGTTTAGCCAATTTGTTGAAGTCACAGGTAAAGCCAGTTCTGTTTTCTAGAGCTGAGTAATAAAATTCCTGTTGTGGTAGAGCAGCTGTTTCTGATGGATACAGGGGTGAGAAAGTGAGAATTGAAGTCTCCCCTTGCCTGGATGGTACCATCTGACCTGGCAGCAGAGCCAGAAATAACTTACTGATGGTTTTCAACATGTAGTTGAGAAACCTGCAGAATAACTATGTCAAGGAATTGATTAAAAGAAATGAATCAAACTGCAAGAGGAAAAAATGGATGTGTACCTTTTTGGTTTACCTCATGTTGAAATAGACCCTTTCATTTTGAAAAAGGTCATCTTTTTTCCACTGTTGCAAATTCAGGTCTCCTCAAAGGTCTTGGATTGGAAATGTAGTGGAATAATAGCATCAGCCATGAGATTATCGATCAGAAGTGCTCACAGGAGACCAGAGATGGCAATTCACATGGCTGAGAGGGTTTTCCAGCCAGTCTTGGCTGACAAACAAAGTTGGTGCTGATGTTCATCGTGTTATTTTTATCCACTGCTTTATATGCTTCAGCTTCCACTGCATGTGATTTGTGTCAGTATAAAGATGCTTATCTCAGTGCACCTTATTTCCTCTACACCTTTCTAAATGTCTGAATGGAAGGGGAATAATCGAGATCAAATCTTTTTGCACGAGGAGAGTGGCAGCATTTGCATGAAATATAAAACAACCTGCAGGTTCACTTTTGTAGGACCAGAAAGGGGTCTGCTAGTCGTTAACAAGCAGTTAAAGCTTGGTAAAAAAGGGGCACACCACAACAGACAGCTTGTCTTAAACTGGGGGGAGTTGGCTGGCGAGCAGCGATTGCTGCTCGAGGACTGGCTGGGCATCAGTCAGCACGTGGTGAGCAGTTGCATGTGCATCACTTGTTTTGTATATTCTTTTATTATTATTATTATTACTTTCTCTTTCTCTGCTGTCCTATTAAATTGCCTTTATCTCAACCCATAGGCTTTACTTTCCCCCCATCTTCCCCCACTCTCCCCAATTCTCTCCCTCATCAACACCTTTGGCTGAGAAGGTCACAGCCAGTGCTGTGCAAAATCTGTGTGGACTGTCTTACCTGGCATGGACCAGAGGCTGCCATGTTGTCCACCCTGGGCTGCTGGTTGCCTGTTTTTTAGGATGTGGGAATGAGAAGTTACTCTCTTTAGAACATGCCAGAGAGGGTTTATTTAAATCAGTTTATTTAATGTGTTTTTTCCCTACTTCCTAATGGCATGCAAGTCACTGCAAATGTTCCAGTGCTGTTTTTAACATATATAACATAATGCATTTTCTTTTTGTGAACAATACTGGGAAAAAAGGAGCTGTGGCAGTGGACCGTAGCTTTGAGCTCCTGACTAAGCCTCATAACACCACTTCAGGCTTTTCGTTGGATATGTTGTGTTAGTTGCTGGTGTGGGCAATGGGGGCTGAACCAGTCTGAAAAATGGGAAAAATGCAAAGCTCTGGTTGTTACTAAGCTTGATAACATCTGATTCCTGCTAACGAGTCATGCTGAGTGCAGAGACGGGCTGTGGGACAGGGGAGTAGTCCAAGAGCAAAGACACTGCTGTGCCTGAGTGGGCAGCACGGCATGGCATGGTGGTGGGGTCTTGACATGGTGGGACCTCAGCACAGTGCAGGACTGCCCTGTTTTGCTTGTGCTGCTCCTGACTGCTGTGGCGGGTCTCCAGAAACATCTCCATGTGGTAATTTTGAAGTGCAACAGACCGTATGGCAGCTGTGAGACAGCTTTTTGTCCTTGGTCGTACCGTTGCTTGACGAAGCAGCTTAGCCTGGGCAGGAGTGTGTATAAAACCGAGGCATTGGGGACCCACTTTCCAAAACCACTTCAGTGGTTTTTGCTCTGCCTTTGCTTCTCCAGGTTCACACCTTCCCTTTGGCATCGTTTCCCACCCATACGTTGCACATTTACAGTGATACAATGCATAAAAAACATACGTAGCTATTTATGTATATTGGGGTCATTAAATAATGAAGTCGGGTTGCCAAAGGTTGAAAGCAATCATCTTTAATGCTGCAGTTGGCTGGGTGTTGCCACAGTTCTATGCAGCTCATATCTGCGAGGACGCTGCAGTCCCAGCTGAGCATGTGCCCATCCTGCTCCTTGGTTTCCAGCTTAGGGAGCTTGAGGGTTGTTGCTTTGCAGGTGGTGGAAACAAATGCAACAGGGGATTGATCATGGTGATGCTGAGCCAGCTGCAGGGGGACTAGAGGCCTCTGAGCTCAGTGCCACTTTTGACTTGAGTATGTTAATTCAGTTTTCCACTCTCACACAAGCAGCAGAGTAGGGAATTTGTTCAGTTGAAGTCTGGAAAAAAGCAGAATTTTACCTGAAGAGGCCTCAAAACAGAAGGGTTGGAGAGCTGATATGCTGTGTGTGTTGTTTCAGATCCCCTCATGGGGCCCTGGGGTCCCACTGTTGTTGTGGGACCAAGTGACCCCAAGGTGCCGAGGCAGTGGCGGGGATGGCTGGTTGGAGCTGTGCAGAGAGGCCGCCAACCCAACCCTACAGGTACCAAGACAGGTTGGCTCCTGCTACTTACATGTTCCTTTGCTTTTCTAGAACCAAATTATTAGCAAAAATGGGCTGTAGTGCTGAACATGAGCTGCATCAGTGGTGCCTTCACACTGTGGGGCACCTTACCCTGTGGCACGCTGGCAGCCATTCAGACCTGGAGGAAACAAAGGCAGCAGCAGAACTGGAGGGGGATGGGAGGAGAAGCAGAAAGTGGCAGGTTGCAGAGACGTTGCAGCCATATCCTGTTGCACCCTGCTCCTGGGATTTCAAGGCTGGAGGTTCAGGATCTGGCAGGTGGAGCCTGGTCCTCTGTGGATGAGCCGTAGGAAAGGGAGCAAGCAGTAGGAAGGCTCCCGATGAGGCTACCCAGGATGGGTCATACATCCCTGCAGCAGGGAGAGGAGAGTGAGGGGCATGCCCTGGCCGGGTTGGGCTGTGGCAGGAGCTGGGTGCTGCTGCCATATTCCCTGTGTTGGTCTGGTCAGTTCAGGGCTGATACAAAACTGCTGTGAGCATGTCCTGTGTCGGTGCAGAGGAGGTACAGATAACAGCAAAAACAGGTCACAGAGGTGAGGAACTGGTTGTGTTTAAGTGTTTTTAAGAATAAGCTTATAGCAAAATTAATTCCTTGCAGAGAGAAGAAGAATGAGAAAGTCTAAAACCCAGAGAAGCAAATAAGAAAAAACAATGTGAAACAATTTCATAACTTTTTACCCCAACATAATTCTTCTTTTGATGCACAGCACAAGAGCGAGGGTACAGTGTTACCGAGTTGGCAGGGGAAGGAGAATGCTAAATGTATTTTCCTTTTGAAAGTCTTGAGAGTTTTCCTGCTGTGTAGGCACACTGTCAATGGCTTTTCCTGGAAGGGAGAACAGAAGAGGTTTGGAAATTGGTGAGTGCTCTGATATCAATAAGATGAAATTTAGTAAAGCTGAGTGTGAAGTACTGTGAAAAAAAAAGTAGTATCATTTTTGGCTGTTTAAGGCAGGTATTTTATTCAAGACACATTTTACTTCACACTTGTGTAGGTGAACATGTGCCTTTTTTTTGGGGCACCATACTTTAAAAATAAAGAAGGGATTTAGAGAGGTGTGAGGAGCACCCAGCAATCTAGGAAGCATGAAAGAATGAAATTTTATTTTAAAAAAAAAAAAAAAAGGAAGCAGATTATGAAGATGTGACAGGTGTTCTCAAATATGCTGAAGGTTTTTGCATAGAAGAAAGGTGGCTGTTTCGTCCTTGTGTCTGCAGGGGGCAGAAGCAACCCGTTCAGTTTGGAGCAATAAAATGGGTCTTGAGAATAATCTTTCTGCTTACAAAATATGAGTGTCCTAGAGCAGGAACATCTGGAAACAGGATTTTCAAGAAAGGTTTTTACAAGTCGGTGTCAGAGGTGGTATGGGTGCTCTGGATTTTGCCTTAGTGTTTCTCATTATCTTTTCCAGTCCTGTGTCATTACTGTAGATACTATAGACATCTTTCACTGTTACCTGTGTGAAATTATTTTCTTTATAGGATTCTGCATTTCCTTGTAGTTTTATTAAAATTTACCTATTTGTTCTGTTTCTTTAGGTCCTCGCTGTATTCATACAGCTGAGTTCTTTCCTCCCCCCTCCCCCTCCCTTTGTTTTGGACTATTTGGGCATTTCTGGAAAGGGTATTTCAATGCACTATTATACAGTATATTATTATAGTTATTATAATTAGTATATTATACTTAGTATATTACATGGTATTTCAATGCAGGCAGAAGTCCCCAGAGTTATTTTAAGGTGGGTTTGTCATGCTGCCTCTGATACGGTTTGAAGCCTTCAGTTGGAGCCTTACGGCTGTGATCTCCACCACACATCTCCGCTTCATGGAGCTGAGTCCCTCCTGAGCTCTGAATGAGGAAGAGGTGTTGTGGAAAATGCAGTATATATTGTACACGTAGACTATAACAAAGCAGGAGCTGGGCTGAGTTTGGCACGTGTGATCCACCAAAACTTTGGTGCTTTCTGAGTTCTGGGTTTTACACAGCCTGTACAGTTGTGCTTCTTTTGGAGCGCATAACGGGTATGAAGGTGTTTGAGAGAGACCTTGAAGTTGGCTAGATTCTTAAACTAATGTGTAAGTTCATAAAGCAATGAAACTCCCCATATGTGAGTGGTCTTCAGAGCTTGCAGAGATGCAGCAAGTCCTTGCATGGGGCAGCCCTTCCTCCCGACTGTATGCAGTGCTGCTTTCTGCAGCTAAACCAGGGAGAATTTCTTTCAGCTGCTACAAATAAAGTGTTTCTGATCATTTTTTAATGGATGAGCTGGAGTTTGAGTTGGTTTAGTGCCACTAATCCTATTAGAGCTCTGGATTTTTAAAATTAATCTAATGTTTTTATTGGTTGTTTTTTGAGATGGATGTGGCACAACTATAAAGATGCTAGAAAATTAAGAACTATGAATGCTTAAAAGATTAGTTGAATAATAATGATAAGAAAAGGAAATGTCATGCTAAAGTGTATAGCCCTCAGACTTCTGGTGGATATGTGTGTTAGTGGTCACACTTGGGAACAGGAGAACAGAAAATGCTTGAAGTTTCTTCACTTTGTTTTAGAATTTCATTAAACTTGGACAGAGAATTCAGACTAAAACCAAACTACAGTCATCATCCTAACCTGCCTGCCTAGTTTTCTTCCACACACAGTAGTTGGAAGATAGAAGTTGCAAGGGAGAATGTATTTTAAAAATCTGATGTAGTTTTCTGGAAATGAAATGGTATGATATTGCCATAGAGCCTGAGGGTAGAGCCGGTGATCTGGGAGGCAGTGCCTGTCTGTGGGGATGCTGGGTGTGCCACAGGGAGGTGAATTTTCTCCTTCTGGCTCCCCCGATTCATCATTTTATCCTGGTCTTTTCCTGGGTCCTGCCATCTGGCCCACCTTGGCCCAGCCCTGGGTGACCCACACCTCCCACACCCTTTCCCACCACTCACCCGCTGATTTTTTCTGTTGCTCAGCAAGAAGTAACATTGCCATTTGAGTATTTCTCATAGAAAGCAAGCAAGATTAAATTTCATCTTGATGTTGAGTGACACGTAGGCAGCATTTCCCAGGTACCTTTTGCTGATGTTGGGACCAAGGTAACTCTTGCTTTTGAGCGGGATGAATTAAATTCAGGGATAAATCTGCAATATGATTTTAAACAGGAAACTTCAAGCATTTGGATGAGTAACTGCAGGTGTGACTTAAATATTGTCAAGAGAAGGTTCGTGGCAGAAGAGATGCAGAGCTAGTTATAATGGTTTGTGAACATTAGACTGATCGAGAGGATCTTAGCATTGCTTTCTGTGATCCTGCCTTGCAGTTACTGCAGTAGGAGTATAGCTAAATTGTGTTCAAGCCACCACTGGAATAAGGAAGTTGCTTAGAAGAGCAAAGCAAAGAGCACTTTGTGGAAAAAGCATTTCACCAGTGATTTAGACAGTCATCCAATGCATTTTCCTATGGTAAACTGGGGGAGATCACTGAGGTACATGCCATGGGTTTGTCTGGTGAGTGAGGAAACCTCACCAGGGTTGATGCAGGGAGTTGAACTCGATGATCATTATGGGTCCCTTCCAGCTTGAGATATTCTATGTTTGACCAGGACCCTGTATCAACGTGTTCATACCCAGCAGGTTGTTGGCTCAGCCCCGCTTGTCCTGCATGGTTGAGCTTCCTGACCTTCACTCCCTGCCAGAGCAAACTTCTGCGAGGCTCAGGTGGTTGTATTCATGCCTGACTCCTCTTGCTGTCCTACCTTCCAAACCCAAGTGGAAGGTTCTTTCATCTCACCATTAAACTCCCTCTTGCTCTCTGTCCTTAGCAGGCCACAGGCTGTGCTTGAAGCCTGGAGTGCAAAGCTGGCCCCAAGAAGAAAAACGCATTGATTGTATTGGTCTGGTGTCATCTACAGGGGCCTGGATTGGAAGTTGCACCTGAACTGATCATAAATGGTCTGATTTTCAGGGAAGCAGCAATTGTGAGAAATCACAGCTCTGCTGATCATAGGCATACACACGAGGTTGGGGTATTTGTATGTGAAAGATGAGTATGAGATATATATATGTATGTGTGTGTA